>JAASFO010000332.1:0-25353 GCA_023333815.1 Globisporangium recalcitrans
ACCAAGATGACGTCATCGCCCTGCGCAACTGCCACGGCGAGACGCTTCTGCACACGGCGGCGCTGCACGAGCAGCTCGCCATCGTCCAGACGCTCCTGCTGCACGGCGCTTCACCGAACCCGGAGCTGCCGTGCCACGCGGTCTCCGAGTCCAGACTGGAGAGCGTCGCGCCGAGAAGCGAGAACTTTCGCTACAGCCGTCTACTGAGCGCAGCAGAAGCCACGCCAGTGCATTACGGTAAGACTGACAAGCATCTATTGTTTGTGGTCCAACGGAATGTATCTCACCCCATGCTCTTCTTTCCTTCCCAAAACCTGCACAGTGGGGAATCTGGACATTCTGAGGCTACTTCTATCCGCGAAGGTGTCTTCAGCGTCGTCTTCATCATTCCAGCTTCGTAGACCGGGGAGTCTTCTGGTCTGGGCGATCATGTGCGACCACGCGCACATTGTGGACTACCTGGTGCTCAAGAAGCGCATCGTGGCCGACTGTTTCGACGAAGACGGGAACAACTCCATCGGGATCGCGTCGCTCGTGCTGGCTGCTGGTGAGATGAGCGCCGCAAATGAAGCAGCTGCTGGCGCAGCTCGGCGGGAAGACGGCACGCGTGCTCAACATGGAGATGCTGCTTCGGTGGGACCGCGAGAGGTCCCGAGACGAGTACACGTACTCTCGCGACCCGTTCCGGCGCGCCATAGTGCTCAAGCACGCTGCAGGGGCTGGTGCAAACAGCGCGGGTGGTACGTAATTGCAGTGCTCCGTCAGTTCTTGCTGGTAACAAATAGCTTCTTGGGCGAGATCGTGGTCAGGTCCACAGGTTTCTCCTCCTCCTTCTTGCGCGCGCTCTTCTTCCGCCACATCCTGCCTTTTCCACTCGCGAGGTCAGCGACGTAGTCATCCAGTTTCTTGACAATGTCGGCGTTCTCTGCGATGCGAGCAAACAGGAACGGCGTGGAGCCGTTGATGTCTTCCGGATCGAGTTTCGCCTTACCGTTCGCGAACAGATACTCGACCAGCTCCGTATACCCCTTGAAACACGCAATGTGCAGTGGCGTCCAGCCTTCGACGTCTTGGTGGTCGACCTCCGCTCCGAGTTCAAGCAACTGCGCGACAAGCTCCAGATAGCCTCGCATGGTAGCCCAGGTGAGCGGCGAGAGTCCCTCGCCATCCGTGAGGTTCACGTCCGCGCCTCGCTTCAAGAGCCGCCGAGTCAGCGCCTTGTTACCCATGATGATCGAGCTGATGAGCGGCGTCATGAGCGTCACGTCGTCCTGGAGGTCGAAGTCCGCGCCGCGGTCGAGCAGCAGCCGCGCGATCGGCTCGTGCTGCTGCTGGATCGAGATGTTGAGCACCAGCTGGCTGCGTGGGTCGCGTGCGTTCACGTCGCCGCGCGTGATGAGCATGCCGTGCACCTGCAGGATGTCGCCGTCCCAGACCGCCTCAGCCATGGTCGCGATGACGCACGGCATCCACGAAAAGTGTCGTCTCAGCAGCATCCTTGGGAACGTGCTGCACGTCCACTTGCGCTGGACGCGCAGCTGGTACCCCGGTCGGATTTGCTCGCCATGCGCTCGCGCAGGTGGTCGACTGCGTCCTGGCGCCTTGAAAAGTCCTGTTGGACGTACTCGAAGTGCTCCAAGTCGATGCGCGGGCCATTCTGCCACGCGTGGCCGATGTGTTTCTGCTCCAGCACAGTGTGTCCGCCAAAGTCTTGGGGTTTCTTTGGACGAGGGACAAACTTTGGTGGCGACTGACTGCGCCAACTTTGGTGCTCGCTCTGCGGCTGGCTTTCTTGCCGTCCTTGTCCTTTGCCATAACGGCATGACGATTTTCATCCACATCACCTTCCTCTTCTTCGTCGTCGTTGTCGCCGTCACCACCATCGTCGTCTTCTTCCTCCTCCGCGTTGTTGCCGCCGTCTGGTTCCTCCGGAGGCTTCGCCTTCTCCACGCTCGTGGTCGGCTTCGCCTCTTTCCCAAGCACCATTCTCCGCAACTGAGTGGGAACTGGACAGACTGGCAGTTGGAGACGCGACCAAATCGCGGCTGTTCAGCTACGCAGCTCCTGCTATTCTCGACACCGAGGCATTTTGCGTTGTCGCTCTGCAAAATGGCACAGGGCGTCGCTTGAGTGCATAAAGAGTGCGAGAATGCAATTTCACGCGGCGCTGCGCTATGGAGAGCCCGAGTTGCCCTCGCCCAGTGTCGCGCTGCGTCGTCCGCCTGACCATAATCGTGGTGACGCTCATGATGCTGGTCAGGCTTTGGCAGCATCTGCCTTCCAGAGCCCCAGCGGCCATCCGAAGAAGCCTCCACACCAAGTTCAGACTCCAGCTCCAAGCCAGACTCACCTGCTCCCAGGAAGCCTGCTTTCCGACGCACACAGCAGAGCAAGCAGGCGGTGCTGCGCAACCGCCAAGTGGTGCAGGAGATCCTAACGCCAGCGCTATCGTCCACTGCCCTCGTAAAAGACGGTCTCCAGCACAAGGAGGACCACGGACGGAATCAAATGCACGACGAGAACGACTGGCAGCGGCTCGCCCGTGTCTGTGCGGTGTTGAACGACCGCGGTAAGACGGTGCTGGCGCTCAATCGCTGGTTTGCCAAGACAAGCTACCGAGAGCGCGTTTTGGCGCAGTTTTGCGCGTGGCCGCTCGTGCGCTGGAAGCTGCTGGGCATGGAGATCCCCGAGAACGTTGTGATGGCGCGTGAAGAGCGGAAGAAAGCGAAGGAAGACGCAGAGGTGAAGCTGCGAGAGAGATCGAGGAGCAGCGACAGCGAGTGTTGATCCAGCGCAACAACAAAGGCAGGATGGTGATGGCGGCATGGCAGGAGGGAGACACAGCCTCAGTACCAGCGACAGCCACCGGAGGCTTGCATGCCGAACCAATGTCGAGTTTGTCTTCAGTTTCTGCAGTGCAACAATGGCTATCAGCATCGCATGAACCTGAGCGGATCGAACGACCCTGGCACCGCGTTGTCGACACCGAGGCAAACGAAGTCTACTATTGGAACGAAGACACGGACGAGACCATGTGGGAGCCACCACCACGACTCAGCTAATGCGCAGGACTGGTGGCCGCTTGGCCGCACAACATCGTCACACAATGGGGAAAACAAATGCGAGAGCCATTTGTCTACTATTTCTCAAATACCGTGGTGCTCTTGCGCACCACCGAGCTTCGCACGCACGAGATGATCTTCTCGAGCACAGGGCTATCTGGGAACGTCTTGGTGGTCTTCTGCTTGGTGACCGGGTGGTCGTAGTCGATCGAGCACGCGCCGAGCACGAGGCGCGACGTGCTGGAGATGAAGCAGCCTTCCCAGTCGTCCACGTCATCCAGCGACGGCGGGGTGAGCACCACCGGAATGTCATTCTCTTCGCACACTTCGAGCACGAGCGAGCGCACGGTGCCTTTTAGAATGCCGTCCTCCGCCGTGAAGATCTTCCCGTCGCGGATCGCGTAGAAATTGGTCTGCGAGCCTTCCAGCAGCAGGTGGGAGCTCGGCTCCATCAGAATGATCTCCTCTACGTCCCTGGGCATCGCGTCGTAGATCGCCTTGCGCTCGCGCACCCACCCAGAGTCCTTCGCCGCCGCGTTCTGTCGAGGCAGCCCTGCTACCAGCAGCTTCGCGAGACCAGAGCGCAGCGGAGGAAGCAGCCCGATGTGGCAGTAGATGTCCGTCAACGCCAGCGGCTACCAATATGCGAGCACGTCACAAGAAGCAAGCAGTCAGCACCAAATGGAAAGTTAAGCGAAGTGCACGAGTGTGAACAGGCAGCATAATGGGCAAAACATACCCCCTGTTCTTCCTGTGCCTCAACCAGCTTGGCGTCTTCGCTGAGGCAGACCAAGACCGTGATCTTGTACTCCTCCTCCGGCTGCGAGCCAAACTGCTGCTTGAACTCGCTCATCGCAGCGCGCAGCGTCGCCTCGGTGCGTGGTCGCAGCGCATCCTCTACTGTCTTTGGCACCAGCGAGCAGGCGTCGGCAGCTTGCATCGCCAGCGTCGAGTCCACTGGCAAGTTGTGCGTGAACATGTGAGTACAACTTACCAGAAGTAAGCGCGAAGCAGTGCTCTAGCTCAATGTACTGGACGCCACTCTCTACTCACCGAGGCGCTTGATGTGCGCTTCGTAGTCAAAGATCTTGGTCTGCTCCACGGTCCGCGCACCAGTGTACGCGCCGCGCGGGTACGCGAGAATGAACTTGGTCGCGTCCAGATCGCACGCGATCGCGTGGCCGTTCTTGGCGGCGGCGACCAGCAGGCTCCTGTTCGCGCGCATTGGAGAGCTCATCGTGGAGTCCAAGCGTCAACAATGTGCGGAGCTGCCGTCTGCGTGTCGAGCGAGGAGCTCCAATGCTCGACCGAGAGCTGCTTTTTCAGATGTGATGGATGTTTGAGGAGCTTCGCTCGAATGTGGACTCAGAATATGTACTCTTCTACTACCGTATAAGTAAAACATCTACACGACGGTGAATCGAAGAACAAAACAGCAACACGACAAAATATCACCGTAGACAGTAAAATGTGTACACAACAGGAGTCTGCCTCTGATCAATGAGGTGCGATTCAGGGGTGGCGAAGTGGCTGGACTGCAATCAGCACTTCTTCAAGGCACTCGCCAGTCGGAATGTCTTGCCTCAGGGCAAGTGCCAAGATTCGAGCTGCAGGAACATCGGATCTGGAAGCGGACGAGCTGGAGTTCCTCCTCGTACGAAATTGACAAAACTCTAGACTGTGGCAGGTGATGGCCGTTGCCGTCCGACTGCTTTCTTCTCCTTCAAACTCCGGTTCACTCCACGGATGGCCATGTCCGGGTACCCTTTGGTCTCGTACGCGCCGTTGAGACGGAACAAGCACGCGTTGCCGCCCCAGCTTGGAATCGCGCAGCGAGCGTGTCTGGCAGCGATTTCATGGTTGTGCTCTCGGCGTCGTCGACGACCCGCAACGCGTCGTGAGTGGTGTTGTACCCAGTCTCGTCGCAGCGATCAAACCGGCGTCCACTGTTGACGCGGTGAGCTCGCATGTGTGTTTGTATGCCGTCATGGCGAGCTCACTTCCCCACTGTGCAGACTTTGGGAAGGAAAGAAGAGCATGGGGTGAGATACATTCCGTTGGACCACAAACAATAGATGCTTGTCAGTCTTACCGTAATGCACTGGCGTGGCTTCTGCGGCGCTCAGTAGACGGCTGTAGCGAAAGTTCTCGCTTCTCGGCGCGACGCTCTCCAGTCTGGACTCGGAGACCGCGTGGCACGGCAGCTCCGTGTTCGGTGAAGCGCCGTGCAGCAGGAGCGTCTGGACGATGGCGAGCTGCTCGTGCAGCGCCGCCGTGTGCAGAAGCGTCTCGCCGTGGCAGTTGCGCAGGGCGATGACGTCATCTTGGTGGGTCTTGAGCTGCACAAGCACGAGGCTCAGATCGCCCACTTCGATGGCGCGCTGGAGGAAGAGCGCGTCCCCGCTCCCTTGCGCGGCTGTTAGAGATACGAAGAATGCGTCAGCGTGTAGTCCAAGCGCAGGGTTAGCTAGTCTATCGCCATCTCACCTGGCAAGCGAGAATCACACGAGCGTTTGCTCAGAAACTCACGGTCTTGAGCGCCTAGAAAGCTCTGTTTGCTCGTGAATGCAGCAATGCAGCAATGCAGCAAGAGTCAGTCAAGTGAGATACCCCAAAGCGGCTAAAGCGAAAAGCAAAGCACGCGCACTCACGTCCACGCTCTGGGGTGACTTGCACAGCTGCCTGGACGCAAACGCTCGCTTCGTGAGCGGGTTCCCGTTGATGCGACAGAGGCGCTCGCACTCCAGCGCTGCTGCGTTCGCGAGTTCTTGCGGGGAGAGCTCGTCCAGTTGCTTTATGCTCTTTCGCTCGCAAATGCAAATGGTGCTGTGGTGTATGAGTGCAATGCTGGAGGTGACCATCGAGAACGCCTGGATCCAAAAACACAATTGCGTTGCCGCGGCATCTTCTTGCGCACATCCACGACGACTCTGGGCAACATGACGTGAGCGAGTGAAGACGAGCGGATAGGATCAAACTACTGTATCTATTAGATTGACTTCTTATCAAGCCATTTACCGCCGACTGCCATGGTGTATAATCGAGAGGGGTGGAGACAGCAAGCGCATGCAAGAGCGAGAGATGATGATTTGGCGGATCATAAATAAGAAAACCATTTCGAGATCCTCTCACCACACGCAGCCTTCTGCACGCCAGCTCGATTCATGGAAGCCTCAATCCTCGCTCCCACTGTGTGTTCTTGTGTTTGTGCTGCTTGTTTGTTTTTGAAAGAGCGGTGGAGCTCCTGGCAGACGCTCGATAACGATCTTGACAAACGGCGAAGATTCGATCAAGAGAGAGAGAGTGCTAAACAACGGCAACAGGTATAGAGCCCAGTACGCCAATCACTCGCTCGCTCTCTCTCTCTCACTCTCGTCTCCGCCTCGTCGGGAACGCGGAAAAGCTGTCGAGGGCGGTCCGGCTTACGCGCTTCCGCCGCCAACGAGGATGTTGTTGATCGGGATGTGCACGAGCTTGACGAAGAAGCCGATGAAGCCCATCATCAGGAAGCCGACCGAGGTGGCAGCCGCGATACGGGTGAATTCTATCGCAAGCAACGGCAAAGGGAAGCGCATGCAAGCGTTAATACACACAGATCCAACGTTCGCACTTTCACACAGACAGCAGAGAGAGTCAGTCAAGTAGACCGCAAAAAGCACACACCCTTGCGGTCTGGCTTGGTGCACTTCTTGACGAGGTGCACGCTGTTCTTGAAGAACTGCTGCAGTGGCTGGAACACGAGGGTGTTGACGTCCGACATCTTCTTGCCGTGTTGTGAGGTGCGGAGCGAGAGCTGGGGTTGGTGTTGCTTTGACGGGAGATCGGCGAATGAGCGACACATGGCACGTTGCGCAAGGTTGCAAGTAAAGGGAGGAAATGGTTTTGGTCACTACTCACTGGTCCTTATTTCGAGTGTCCTTATATATGCAGCGGGATCCACGTTTCTTACAAACAGCAAGTGAGCTTGGATGCATTGTGATGCTGCCAAGTGTCACACAACAACACGATGGAACCATCACTCTGGACGTCGTACTTGTGTAAATATGTGGATACCTTGCGCATTGAGCATCAATGCTTGTTTTCTCTGCTCATGTCTTTCTATTTCCCAATGCTTGTCTACAGTAAGTGCAAAATGCCGCTTTTGATTGACTATATGTCTATTTTAGGCTAATTTGGTGACTAATTAGCACTCTCTCTCAAATGTGTTTTCGGATTTCATGCAGCCAACTGCAACTTTCGTTTGAAAGTCTGACCCACACTGTCAAAATTCAAAAAGCAGCAACCGAGAAAGATGAAGCGGCGTCTGGAAGAGAGCAGCGAGCGCGACGGCGAGCAGCCAGCGACGGCGACGGCGGCAGCGACGGGCGGCGTGATGATGAGCGACGACGTGAAGCAGATGGTCGCAGCCATGATCGCGAAGGAGCTCATGCGGAACCTGTCGGCGGTCAGCGGCAGCAGAGCGCGCTTCGGCAATGTGGGCTTCGAGTCATCGGAGCAACAGAACGTGAACGCGTTCCTGCACCAGAAGCTCGGCAAGGGCCACTTGACGCGTCGTCCCGGACCGGGCGGCATCCGCTTGACGTACATTGAGAGCTGCAAAGCGATTGAGCTAGCGAACCAGGCGTTCGGGTTCAACGGCTGGTCGTGCCGCATCATCGAATGCAAGGAAGAATACGTGCGTGTGCTGTCCCTGTTGTCGACAATTGTCGTTGGATGGCGTGGTACTGACCATGACGCTTGCATTGTGCGTGGCGATCAACAGAGAACGCAGAAAGCGGATCGATGGAGCATTGGATTCAGTTCGCTGGTGAGGATTGAGCTGAAAGATGGCACGAGTCATGAAGACTTCGGGTTTGGGCAAGCAGACGGGCAGCGCGACCTTGGTGCTGCGCTTGAACAAGCAAAGAAGGTGAGGGCATGCCGTCATATACTCGAAAGGTAGAGAGTGTGTTCCTTGCTCTGACTCCTCCCTTGCTGTATCCTCAAAGGCGAGTATTTCAGATGCTCGAAAGCGAGCACTCCGACTGTTTGGGGAGTATTTGGGCAACTCCTGCTACGATCGCGAGGTAATTGTCGTCACTGCGCATCTCCTTTCTGACACGCTGTGAACTGAAATATGTTTCTTGCGATGTTGGGATTCGATAGCACATCAAAGACGTGCATTCGAACAGAGTGCCAATGGCTACAAATGCTGCATCTCCAGCCGAAATGGCGGAGAGAGCTACCGCTGCAATGGCAGTATCAGCGTCTGGAGCGCCAACTGTCTTGACCGCAGCCACACCGATCGCAAGTGCGCCACAGAACGCACCAACTCCGATGCAGCCTCGCCCGCAGCCAATGCAAACGCCGCCTCAAGCAGGATATAACCCTTCGAGTAGCTCCGTCCCACCACGGCACAACAACGGTCCGCCAGCGGCTTCATCGGCATTCGGTCCAACGAACACAAACTCTGGCGTTGTCGGGCAGCCCGGCTCTGCTGCCAATGGAGTTGCCTCCAGGATCTCTGCGATGCAGGCGGCTGGAACGAATAAAAGGCAGGCAATTGCGGCAGCGCATGGCGGTCCTGCAGCAGCGCCGATTGGGCAGCAGCAGCAGCAGCAGCAAAGAGTGTATCAACCTAACCCAGCCCAAGTACAAAACCAGCCGCCAGCACCTACCTCCACAGGCGCGTCTCCTTATGGACAGGGACAGTATCCGAATCAACCACTGCACACGATTGGCACGAATGCTCCTCCTCCGACAAGAATGGCAGGCTACCAGCCGCAGCAGACTTCACCTATCATAAAGACGGAAGCCGCTCGACCGCTGCCGCCAACAGAATACGATATGAACGATCTCAGTCTCTCCCAGTTCGACTACGAGCCCCAGCGCTGATGCTGATCACTTCTAGCAGAGGTATTATCTTGATTATGAAGGCGTTGAGCTGTTCGTCAACAAGTGCGCGATCTTTCTATGGCAAGATGCCGTTCGTGAGTTTCTGGAATTGGTCGTACCGTTTTGTCCACTTGTTCTTGTATCTCGAGCTGATCATCTTCATCGACGCCTTCACGAGCTGCTCCGTCGAGTGCTGGAGAAGGAAGCGGTCACGAAGCTTTTGCAGATCTTTCGAGACATCGCGGTCCTGGAAACAAGGAAAAGTGGAGTTGCGCATCATGATCTCCACAAGCGTGATGATTTTCTCGGCATTGCGCTGCGCAGCGAGCATCCCCACCACGAACAGCTGGACGAACTCCCCAAAGAGGCTGGATGAGACACCACCGAGAACTTCGACCATCTCTTTCGTGAGCTTGAACGGCGCGCTTTCAAAGCTCCAGCTGCCACCAGGTGCAATTCCCAGCAAGAAGCCAAAGTCGATGTGCACCAAGTGGCCGTCCGTGTCAATCAAGATGTTGCCATTGTGACGGTCTTTGATTTGCAGCAGGTAGCAGACGAGCGAGTACGCCACAAGACTGTGCAGGAAGTTCCGCTGAGCGCCTTTGAACGCCTTTGACGTCGTGTCGCCTCCGCCGTACGTGCGTTCGAAATGCTTGCGCAGCCCCTGGTAATCGCTTCTCTTCTTGAGCGCATCGAGAGATTGGGCGTCAGTCATCGTCTCGAGCAGTCCGCTGTTCTTGCCGGTGGACACGATGCGGTAGGGTCGCAAGAAGGAACTTCTTCGTCTGAACCTTCGACTTGCTCATCAGTGCTGCTAACAATGCCCTTTGCGTCGATTGTCAGCAACGCAGTCGGGGTGTTTTCAGTCGAAGAAAATAGTTCTTCTGGTCGAGATTCGGCCATTTTCGTTCCATCACGACGAAGAGTGTCTTCTTGGCTTTCAGCATGTTGGCGCGTCATTTCCTCCAAACGCTCTTTCATTCCCGGGATCTCCATCAGTAGCTTCGAAACACCGCCAGTACCTTGATTGCTCGGCAGCTCGAAATGCTGGTTCACGACTTTCGCCTCGATCGACATGAGCAGCTTCGCGCACAAGTTGTACGTCTTTGGGTCCTTGTCCTGGATCTTGGTCTCCAGCAGCCAAAACAGTTGAAGCGCCAAGTGGATGCAGTTTCCGAGATGCTCGACATACGCCTTCGCCTTGCGAATTGAGAGCAGCAGGTGCACGAGCTTCTCCGTCTTTGCCATCTCCGCATTCACCACGAGATGCATGATCTGCTGGATGTAAAACTCGACATCATCGATGTTCCTCTCAGAGTACTCGGCGAGTCGGTCGATGATCAGCTCCGTTGCAACCTCGTTGTCTCTGTGCTTGTGCAGCAACGAGACCGCCACATGGGCATCGAAACTCGCGCCATCTTGCAGAATCGACAGGAAAAACGACTTCTCGCTCCCGCTTGATGCGAAACTCAGGCACGACATCGCGTGCAACCACCGCTGCTTCTCCGTATGGGTCTCTGCTTCGACAGCGACGAGCTTTGACTTCGGAGTGCTGATCACGAGCGCATTTTCCAGACTGATGTGGTTCCCGATTCCCAGAAGTGACGCTCGAACAGACTCCTCCAACTCCATTGCATCTTTCACCCCGACGACCGTGATGGTCTTCTTGGCAATGGCGACAGCTTTTCCTTTCGCAGCACCAGCCTCGTCCTTTGTGTCGAAGACGTGCAACGTCCGGCCGCTCAGTACACAGTAGCGACGACGGTGCACGTGGACACGAAGAAAAAGGTAGCCCTCCATGATCTTGTCGCTCATCGTCGAGTCACCCGTACCCCCACTCGATTCGCTGCAACTGGGTTGTTTCGCACTGCTCGAGTCGCTTCGTGGTACCACCTGGCCACCGATCTGCTCCTTTGCCTGATGGAAGCCGAGTCCCTTTGCGAGCGAGCGCGGAGACGACAGCAAGAACGACCCTCGGCCATTGCTGCTCATTTCTTCCGTCGCCTTGGTGCGTGTAGCTCGTCCAAACGCTTTTTGCAATCAGCGCAGCTGCTTCCCTTTCTTCCCCTCGATTCTCCAGGTATCCCAGGTTGCAGTCGCTGTTGCTGCATTCGGCCAACCTTGGCTTGCAGTTCTTGTCTAGTCGTTATTTCTCTTTTTTGCTTCCCTTTGACTTTCTCTGCGCATTTTCTCCCTAAACGTAGCAAAAATGAAGCCACAGAGAGGCAGGAACAACACGCGATGACCAATGCAAGCCGCACAAGCAATCGAGCAAAACATGAACCCAAATCAACAAACCCAAGCGGAGAAGAAGCACTCGCGCATCTTCTTTCCACATGTCGCCATTTCCACACAAAACAACTGCACTTGAACCTTTGAATACACCGCAGCACCTTTTCCCATCCTGCCTAAGCCCTCCGATGGTTGTTGGAGTCCATCGAGTCTGTAAATAGTCCGCCATAAAAGTCGCCAGGGAGCTTTGGTCGCATGTGCTTCTCCACAACTGATCTGATCACCTCGGCGCGATTTGCCTCGGGGCCAACTGGAGATGTGGCGATGGCGCCAATGTCGTACTGATATCGATGGAATGAGCGCGACAGCGTCGCAGCGTTTATCGCGGTTTGACGCACCAGCGGCGCCAGCCAGGCTCCGCTCACCACCATGCCGTCCTGAATTGGACCGAGCACCCGAGAGCAATACACTTCGCCGTCGTCAACGCAGTTGTCTTCTTCGTTGGTGATTACGTCCCGCTGGTTAAATAGCGGGGACGACTCGTGCGAAATGTGCACACAGTAGAGGTCGTTGTCAAGAGGATCGACGATGATGATCACTCGCGACGTCGGAGTCGGGAGGTTGAACACCGTGTCCCAAAGCACACTCCCAGGTCGGTATTTTTGCTGACACTCGTTCCACAAGATCATGACATTCGACCTTTCAAGAAGGCTCAGTGACTCTTGCGGTGATTCCTCCAGAGCTGCCCCTCTCTTTGACTCCAATGGCATGGTCGGCACGTAGAAGCAGGTCTCGTGGCTATAATGCGAGTAATAGAGCATCTTCCCATTCGTGCGCTCGATGTCCAAGCTTCCGATGTACCCGATGTGACTCTCTGCATCCACTCGCTCGCCCAACGCACCGAGGAAGAGCTTGTAGTCCGGGGAAAGAGTGACGTCTCCGGAGCTCACGTCGGAGCTACTGGCAATGTGGACATCATCGAAGCCGCCCTTTGAGCTCAAGCTTGTGGCATAAGCGACAGCAATCTCAAATGTCTCGCGATCTGGGAGTTTGTCAAGCGACTCGAGGTCCCGAAGCAACTCTCCAGTTGACGCGTCCATTGCAAACACTGATCCCCAGTTTCGAACAGACAAGAAGCCGAGCTCAGTCATCATTCGCCGTGCGGTCTCCCATGATCGGAGGTTCTTGTCTTTTACAGGAGCTGCTGGTTTGGTGCATCGGACCATGTTCGAGCCAGTGGACGGGTGTGATTCCTTGTCTTCTCGACTTTGATACTCCAGCAAGTCCATAAAAATGGCGTCCTGCGTCTCACGTGCTTCGTCACGACCAGCCGCCATCGCTCTTCTCTCGATCAGCGAGCTCATTCCCGAATTGCCTTCACCCGACAGCACCTTGTTCGAATCCGTCTCGACACCAGCAGCACCTCCGGCACTTGCGCTGGTCCCTGCTCGCCAGCTCATCATTGTCGTTTTGCTCTGTGTGCCACGAATCGCTTGAAGGAGTGGATCGCTGCCACCTGGCACTCGATCGCTTTCTTCATCTTGCCCCTCGTCGACGTCATCCGAGTCTGCTTCTTCGGTGTCTGACTCAGCATTGTTCAGTTCCGCATACTCCTCAAACTCTTCCAGCGTTTTAGGACGTGAGCCATCGCAGTATCGTGCTCGAGATCGCCAAACGTAGCGACCGGTCGAATCGCGCATGATCATGATGGCTTCGCCTGGACCAGGTGCACTGTCTGGCTTTTCGATCACTGTCAGGATCGAACCCTTGTTGATCGAGAAGAACCGACAGTAGTCGTACACATCTGCATTCTCTTCACCGCACAGCTCCGCCAAAACACTCTACACATATGAATTGCACATAGCTTTGAATCAGTCCTCCGGAGTTTCAGACGCAGATGTTGTCGGTCACATACCTTTTCGTTCAACACAGACGATCGTGAATTCATTCCGCTCGCGGTTTGGGCGACGTGGTGCTTCATCAGCATGTTCACCAACTTCTGCGCTGCCTCACGGACAGCCATGGCGGTGTTTTTCGACGTGAACGACTGGATGCGGTCGTTGCCATCCACGACGGTCGCGATGATCTTCGAAGTCACCTGCGGCTTGCTCAGCAATAGCGGTGCTGCCACGATCCACTCGATGATGCAGTGGTACGCGGCTGCCATGAGCGAGTCCAAGTAGAATGGAGCGCGGCTCGAGCGAAGAATTGGAGCACTGTTAGTGATAAAGTCACAGCAGGTGTTGACCACGTGGACAACGGAGCTCGTGGCGTGGAAGAAGAGCTCCTCGCACACAAGTGACAGATGGCGGAGGCAGTCGAACGCTGTGAACAGAACCTGAGGTTTGTACCGCCCAGACTTGCTCACGATCGTGCAGATGAGCAGAATTGTCACTGGAACTTGAGAGTTTCGACTTGATGCCAAGCCGTTTGCCCAGTACGACGCTTCTTGCTGGATGGCAACTGTCAAGAGCCACATCATCATCTGATGATTCGTGGGGTCGCTCTCGTTCTTCATCGCGTTCATCAGCAAAGCTACGACGTTGGAGCTCGTGTACTTTGGCAGGCTTGAGTACAGACCTGGGATCCCAAGCATCGAGGACATCACGATTTGTTTCTCGGCTTCTTTGATGAAGTGTCTCTGAAATAGCACAAACAAAACTCGTCAGAGAGTGAGCCCGTCGTACAACCGCACCAAACCACACACAACACGTACAGGGAGGTGCGTGTGGAGAGTGAGCAACGAACTGCACGCTTCAATAGCTGCTCTGCGTAGCAAAATGACAGGAATGCCGCCCATGGAGTGTTCGTCCTGGGTGTAGAACGGGTCGGTACCTCGTCGAGCACTGTCAGCTAGTTTCGCTTTTGGCGACGTGGCTCCCTCCTTGCGCTCCGTAGTCCTACAGAACAGCACAACCAGTCCAGACAGCGGACATTAGCCAAGAGTGAGGCGTCAAGACGAGCAAAAGCATCATACTCGTACTTGAGAATTCGCTCGACCGCTTTGTGGAAAGATCCCGTGATCACGCCAACGCCGCGAAGAGTGTGGTTGCCGTACAACCCAAACACTTTGGACCAGTTGAAAACAGCCGATGCGCTGATTCGCTCATCCTCGTCCAGCAACGCATTCTGAAGCGCCATGAGACTCCGAATGCCATACGCCCAGTTGATTTTCTTCGATCGTCCACCTGACACCTGGCACAGGAGCTTTCCCAAACACCGAAGAGCTTCACTTCGTCCGGCGTCAAATCGTGGTTTCCGCGTGAGACACGCATCAAACAGCCACGGACCCAGCAAGCGCAGAATCGTGTTGACATCAGGAGGGGATCGAGGCTGCATGCCATTTTCGACTTCTTTGACAATCGCGTCGTGCTCTGCGCCGCCGTTCGTCACCGCTGCGAAGATCGAGTTGTCTCGGGTCGGAGCAGAGTTCAGCGCACCCAACACTTGCGACCACTTGACTTTCGGTAATTGCTCGATGCGAGTGAACTCGTCGGCGAGGCGACTGATTCCTTTCTGCACACACCAGAAAGCATACAACCACAGCGTCAGTCGTCTCTTCCCCTCACACACATACACACACCACAACCGACACAAAGCCAATGGCATACAATGGCAGCGAGGTACACATCTGGATCCGAGATGCTCGATGGGTGACCGATGACACGAATCAGGCGGTGCCACGCGTACGCGAGCTGCGAGCTTTCCAGTCTGCAGCAAAGAAGACATGGCCAGAGTAACCATCCACAGTCAAGTTTCTCTCCAGCTCATCACAGCAGCAAACCTAAGCACACACACACATACTCGAATTTCGACTGCACGCGATTCTCTGCCCAGATGATCTCGATCTCTTTGCTCGCATCCGGCGCGTGGATCTGCTTCATCAGACTCCTGGTCAGCGCCATCGTCACGGCGTTCCACTGCTCGATCACGAGGATGCGATGGATCCAGCGGCGGCAAAACTTCTGCAGCAGACTCCACATGTCGATCTTTGGGCCGCAGAATGGGAGCGATCGGAGGTAGACTTCAAACAGAATGCGCGTCAGTTGACCGCACAAATGGTTGCCGAGCGCGCCTTTCGAGCCGTGCAGGACGCCATCGGCAGCTCCGAGCAGCAGGCGGATGATTCTCTCCCAGGTCTGCGGCGACAACGCACTCCCGCGGCGTTTGACGAGCGCGTCAAACACGTCCAGCACTCTACAGTTGTTGAAAAGAGAGAGAGACACACACACACAGTCGTTAGCAGAGTCGTAACCAACACATCAGCCTCACATGTTCACAGTATTCCACCTACTTGATACACAGTGAGACGTGTTTCGCGACGAGCGCATCACTCGATCGCGACGCAGCGTCCGTTCGCTCTTCAAAAAGCAGCGTCATCTGGCCCAGCATGTCCTGGATGAACGACTGCTCCACTTTCTGCATGCACGCGGGGCGTTGGTCCTTGGGCTTGGCTCCATTCGTAGCGCTCAGATTCGGCGCCTCGACGCCGAGCCACTTCTCGTAGATCTTGAGTGCCCCCGAGATCACGTCCGCGTCTTCCATACCGAGCGCGAACGAGTGTCCGATCACCTCCATGGACCATCGGATGTGATGGCCGCTCGGTAATATGTCCGCGAGGTCCACACTGTCCCCGCTCAGGAACATCACGACCATGCCGCACATGCCGCGCTGGCACTTGTCCGAGAATTTCTGCAGTGTAAACGCATACGCATACCAACATCGCCAGCGTTGAGCAATGCATTGTTGTCCCGCAACGAGCTGATTGAATAGGACTCAGTCACAACAACGCACCTTGAGCACATACGAGTCAGCCGAGAGCGGCACGAGCTCGCACTTGGCGACCCACTGGAGAAACATCAGCGCGCTCGTTGCAGGTGACCGCTAGACCGACAGAGATAGATACGCACGCGCAGGCAACGCGAACACCAGAGTGGAGAGAAGGAGAGAGAGAGAGAGAGAGAAGGAGTGACGGAGCGTGGTCTCTTCCGATCGTGATCCCCCCGCTCTCGTTGCTTTGCTTGCGCTGTTGTTGTACGTCACAGATGCTCAAGGGAGAGTACCGACCGACATCTCTATAGTAGTAGGAAGATGCTGATTTTGGTATGTTTACTTTTATGTGCCTTTTACCAAACCGTTGCTTTCACCAACTTACTGATCATCATTTACGAAGTCATTTCAACGCATGACACAACATAAACCTATGGGAACAAATACTCGAGTATAATGTCAAAGCATCCACAATCATAAACGTTTCTCGTACTTGTACGCTTCTTCACAGTACGTTCTCGAGAAGAAAGGATGCGCCAAAACATCACGTTTGCGAGATTTGGCGGGCATTTGCTTTCCAGGAAGCGCCGCATCACACCCACTTCCTGCTCGCTGGCTGCGATGAGCGACGACGGGCATCTCTTCCTGAGCGCGCGCGGCGGCGTGGAGTACACGGGCGACTCGCGCCACGCCTGGTACGACGACGCGCACCAGAGCGTGCTCGTGCTCTCGCCGCACTCGAGGAAGCTGCGCCAGATCGCGCTCGACACATCGCTTAACGCAGAGGTGCCGAGACACCAAAATGGCCAGGCTACAGGCAGCCTGGCGACGTTAACGAAGACGTACATGCGTGCAGTCCATAGAGAACGCGGTTTGTCAGGTGGTCGTAATGCAGGTGATGCTGATGATGACGACGATTACAGCGACGACGGCGCGGGGAAGGAGAACGCTCCACGCTCCCACTGCGGTGTCTCGATGCTGTACGACTTTGCAGATCCGCAGCTGCGCCAGACCGATGGGGCGAGAGCAAGTGCACACCAGGTGATTGGCGACAGCCGCGGCCAGGTGGTGTTCGAGAAGGAGCAGGCGGACCCCGTCGCGCTCATGAAGCTGTCGCTCGACAAGCAGTATCTCGCAGTGCAGACCAGCGACATTGAAGTGCAGGTGATTCGAATCGCGACGCGAGAGAAATTCTGGATCATGTGCAAGCCAAACGCTGGGAACCGGATCTTGAGCGACGGCATCGTGTGGAACACCCACTCAAGTGCACCGAGCAGCTCGCAGGATCTGTTTCTGATCACGAAGATGGGCATCGAGCACTATCGCGTGTCGGCAAAGCGGCGCAACTGCGCGCTTCATCGCGCGATCGGCGTGTACATCCACACGTTTTGGTACGCGGCGTCTCACGGCGTCTTGATTATCAGCACCGGGTCGCGCGCGAATGAGATTATCCCGTATTTATTGCACGGCTTGAGTGTCGAGAAGCTGCCGCGACTCGTGTTCTCCGCGCCAGTGAGCAGAAACGACCTCTTCTTGGCGCCACTCTACGGTCAGCTGTACGCCGTGTACGGTGACACCCGGTCAACAAAGCTGCTGCTGTACCTGATTGAGCGCAGCAAAGTGTCGTGTGTGCGGTCGCTCAACCTGATGCTCCCGCCTGGAACCGCGCTCGAGTACTCGGTTGTGGACAACCTGCTGGTCTGTCACAGCTTGGATTTCAATGTGAGTCTCTTCTTTGACATCAAGTGCGACGGGAATGTGAGCGACCCGTTCTCGCACCCACTCCCGATCTCCCTGCGATCGCCAGCTCATATTTCAGGCGTGTCGTCACCCTCATCTTCAGGGTCTTCGTCAGCATCAGATGGCTTGCCGATGCATGATCGAGATAGCGTGGACGAAGATAGCCGTGGTGATATCAGTGAGAGGGATGATTACGAGGCGTCCAAGCACCGCATTCGGCGTGCACGAAGCGCTGAGCATGTGAGCCTGCGTGTCAACGTTGACGATGAATTCCTTGGGATCCCGGTTGTGGTGGAAGAAGGTGAAGAAGACGACAGTTCACCTTCACCGAGCCCTGCTTCGAAGAAAAAGGCAGCGAAGCTTGAGCGCGCGATGACAACAATGAGCCTTGGGAAGATGGACCACCACCAATTTGAAGCCGATGGCCACTACTTCTCGCGATGGAGGTTCCTCTCTCCGAATCTTGTGCAGCGGTCGTTCACGGTCAAAGGGCGGAACGATCTCATGGAGCAAGTGGAGGTTCGGAAGCTGCAGGTGAATTTGCGCGGCATCTGTCGCTCGTGTGCGCGCCACAAGGACGTTTTCCCGTTTCTGTTGCGCCGAGGGGACCAAGCACTCGCAAAGACGCTGGCGCTGAAGCTCGTGCTCGACACCCTGCAAGAGCAGGACTTGACGATCTCGGGTGTGGTTAACCTCTTCAACGCTGTGCAGACGATCACCCATCACGAAGTGGACCATGGATCGGACGACTCTCCAAATGACATGAGCAGTGACGATGAGAGCAGCACTCGATCTTTTTCCTCGACGCATTCCTCCCAGCACGACCTGACGCCTCGCCTGGCTCGCACATCGTCACTCCGGACCCACGCGTTTGCTGAAGGCAGAGTGAAAAGTGGCGCGCTCTCATCTTCATTTACTGCATCCGCGAGTCGAAATGTGCACGGATTTATCCTCGTATACCAGTCCGAGATCTATCAGCACGTCTGGGATGCGCTACTGCCGGACTCGATTGTACGTGTTGCTGTCATTGCAATGGTTCTCCACTGTTGAATCATGCTGCTTGCTCACTTGATCTGTTGCGTTTCGTAGATTGCGACGAACGGGCGGCTGAGTATTTATCTGTCCGAGTTTATCAAGAATCTGCACATCAACATGGTGCCGATCGAGAGCCCCACGTAAGCATATTTCTCCATTGTTAGCCTTTCCTCCCCATAATGTGTGCACTGATCCTAACCAAATGCGGTTTGCTCCACACAGGTATTTCGCACTTGCCAGATCTTTTCTAGCAGCCAATGAACCGGACAAACTGTATCAGTTTCTGCAGAACCGAATGCTGTCGGATTCTAATGAGCTCGCGGAGCTTCTTGTGCATTACGGTATGAAGGACAGAGCGCTTTTGCAAGCAGGACTGGACATGTACATCCGCCTGGGTGCGATCATTCCGCTCGTGCAGGCGTTGCTGGATTCAGGAGAGGTACAACTTTGTCTTCCGGTGTTTATATTCCTCTGCTATTGATCTGAGCTGATCTTGGTTGTTTGCATTGATTTAGGTGGACCGCGCGATTGCGATTTCGTGGCGAAACATGAGGCTGAATTCGTATGACGCGTCGGTGATCCCTGCAGTGCACTTCTACGACGCGATGGTTGAATCAAGTACGTCATCATCCTGTGTGTTTCAGCTGTGCGAATCCTTTCACTGCCAGGTTGCTAATAGCTGTCTCCTTTGCAAACCGCAGTCTGGTGTTCGCACGAGTCGTCTTCGTCCACGTCGTTCCAGATCGCACAAAGACTGAAGAAGCTGCTGCTGTTCTTGAGGGTGTGGGACCCGCTGTCTCTGGAATCGAGTGGGGAATCCAAGTCGCTGGTGGCACGAGGGACGTCGACACAGTTTCCAGACTGCCTCCTTGAACCGCTGGTATCCGAGAAATTGCGAGCGGCTTTTGGTTTCCCAGCAAATGCAGAGCCTCGAAGCATACGGTGATAGAGTCGCAGTGTCAGGTATCGGGTGGACGAATGAGTCGAATGACAGGTGGACCACCGGATGTGACTGGTCTTGAGCGTGCCTTTTGCGGTATGGCTGGGCGAGCTGGACAGAACTGCGGCGATCCTGGTCCAACCATCACTGTCGACTTGCGTTTCTCTGGGCTCTTTTGGCTGTGCACGACTCGAACTGGCGAACGAGCGGACTCGTTGGTCAATGGACCGCGGTTGTTGCCTATCGAAAGGTCAGCGCGCTCTTGTGGATTTGGTGCGGGACGAGTCTCACGCTGACTTATCACGGCTCTTGATGTGCGCAGCAGCTTCGATATGATTGAAGTGCTTGTCATTTTGCAGATTTTCGTGTGCGAGGGTCCCAATACATTGCCTCTGCGATGGTACAAAGGGGTGCGTGGACGCTCGGCGGCTCTCCCTTCTTCCTCTTTCAGCGCCTCGAAAGTTGTGGAGACAATGCCGCTTGCCCGATTTTTATCTGGCTTTTTCGGGTTGTGAGCGTGCATCGCCAGTGATATCCGAAGGATGCATCGTAGAAATTCCCGAAAGTTCAAGTCTGTGGTGTCACGGCGCGCGGGATTCGAGAAGCTCACGTCCAGCTTGGCAGCGTAGAATTCGCGCACGAGTTCCATCAGACTGATCGGCTTAATGACCGGACTCTCCGTCATTGGCGGTGGTGTGTACGGCTCTCCATCCCGCTCTTCCGAAGAACGAAGAATGCCTATTCAAGGAGCGATGTTGTCAGACTCGCGCAGATATACCAAATGATGCAAGATAGAGACTGAAGAAGCGTACCGAACGCCCGAGCAAAGCAGAGAAACTCCTTCATGTCGACTGTCACTTTGCTGTCGACCTGGCGACGACAGAATGCAACGTCGTCAGTCAAATCGCGCCTCAAACGACGGAGCGCAAGAACTCCTGATTCCAGTCCACCTCAGCGTATCTTACCTCGACGAGGCTTTGGATTCCAAAGTGGGAGAAGATGTGTCGGGCAAATTTGCGGAGAGGTGCTGGTGGTGGTCAACGACCAAGTCGATGTTTAGACTCGTCACCCGAAGCGACTTGACTGCGATTTCCTGCTCCATGATGCGATTCACCAGCCGGATAGTTTGCATGAAGTGCTCGAACGTGATCTCTCCGTCGTGGCGGCGACGTGCTGCTGTTGCTGTGTGCTGTTGGCGGCAGTGACGTTGCTGCTCTGCGTGCTTTGTAGCTGCTGCCGCCTGCGTGATTGCTTGCTTGAGGATACCAACTGTGCGCAATCCGGACTGCTCAACAAGCGCCAAGACTTCATCAGCAAGGATGATGCCGTCACTGTCCGTATCGAGGATCGTGAAGCTTCGAAACACCTCAGTTTCCGTGTTTGCTTCCATCGCGAGTCGGTGGTATGCTCGCGCTTGCAAGTACTCTGTGATGGAGAGCTGCCCGTCGAAGTTGAGATCGCATTTCCGGAACATTTCCTGGACCTCCCACTCCGAGAGACCCGGGCAGTCGTCCCGGAAGAGCTTGATCGCTTGAGCTCCAGAGAGCGACTTTGTCTTCCGCGTCGCATGGCAGTTGTACGAAGCGAATCGATGGCGGAGAATCTGGATTTCCTCGGGACTGAGAACCGTCTCATGGTCGATGCTGCTCGGCTCGATATCAGACCTCGCAGTCGCTGGCCGGGAGGAACCTTCAGCTTTGCTAGGTGTGCGTGGAGGGAAGGTTGCGCTCAGGCTCTCCATGACGAAGACCCAGACTCACTGGCTAATGTGGTGCGAACAGACAAAGTCTATGGCGATGACTCGAGAGTGCGTCGGGGATCGAGAGGCATGACGATCGACTGATTCTGATGGCGATAGACAAACCAGCCAAGAGGAATGGGGATATATATGTATATGTGAGCCGAGATCGACAAGACACAAGCGAAGAAAGAGAGCAAGGCAAATGTGAACGGGTAGCGAAAAGGTGCTGGTTCTATTTTTGAGCAAATGGAGAGTTCCGAGGACGAGAGCTGGCTGACAAGCAGGTACTCCCTATTATTGGATGCGCAGGTTGATTTACCTCCCTCTTCTTCTCGCATCACCAGCAGATTGAAGATTTACAGTTGCGTGTATAGCTGGATGAGAGTCTCGAGCGCCAAGCCATTGTACGACCCAAGGCAGAGCCCGACAATCGCACTCAAGCCGCCGATCATCCCTGCGACCTCCTTCTGGTACTCGGAGCACACGCTCGGCGCGAGGATCATGCTCGACGTCGCGACGTATCCCGTGACGAGCCCCAGCAGCACGACAGCTCCGATCGTGAGGATGTCAGCGATCGGATGCACGAGAGCGACGATGAAGAACGGAATGAAGGAAACCTGCAGGAGCCACGGGAGGTGCAGTGTCGAGACGTCAAAGCACATCACGTACACTGGCAGGTTCTTGCCAATGAGGTCACCGAGGTTGTAGCAGCCCACGAGCACAATCGGGTACCAGTCGGCGAGCTCGAACGTCGTGGACTGGATCGCCGAGATAATGCCAGGAAAGCACGAGAGACACACGAAATAGGACAGAAACAGCGAGAAGAGCGGCTTGGCAGCGACGCGGACGACCGTGAGGATCGTCGCGGAGGACGCGTGTTCGCGCAATAATAAGAGCTCTTCTTCACCATCTGCTTCTTCTTCTAGCTTGTTGGTCGGGAGCTGGTCGGGATCGGCGTTGCTCAGCAGCGGACTGCGCTCGGTCATGACAGGGAACTGCGGCTGCGTCGGACTGCTGCTGCTCAACGGCGAGAGCACCTGCGTGACGTTGAACGGCGTCTCGTTCTGCACCATCATGTACTCTTCCAGCATCGGCTCGGCGAACTTGGTGTACTTGACTGCGGTGTAGAGCACCCACGTGAGCGCCACGACGCAGAACGCGACGCCGAAGAACACCCCCATGGAGAGCTTGGCGTTGTGCATCTCCAAGTCGATTCTCTGCTGCTGTTGCGCACCTGTTGGTTCACCAGGAGTAGCAGCTGGCAGCTCAAAGTGTCGCTTGAGCGCTAGCCGGATCGCAAACAGCAAGATCGCGCCAAAGCCCTTGCCGCCTTCAATCGCCTGGATGAAGAACGGTCCAAACACGCCGCCGAGACCGTACACGCTCGCCTGCAGGATGGACGACGCGATCGTCGAGCCGACGAGCGCCATGATCGTGAGCGCGTACGCGACCGCATTCGGCAGCTGCGTGACGTTTGCGAGCGGCAGCAGCAGCACGAACACCAGGTAGCACGCGAGCGAGCCGTTCATGCGCAGCTCGAGTGACAGTTGACGTCCCGCGAGCACCATGTACAGGCTGATCACGAGCAGCGTCGACATGTTCACGACGGGGAACACGAAGCCGACGCGCTCGGTCGGGTACTTTTGAGTGAAGAAATCGAGGCAGAGCGTGACACAGGACCACATGGCGATCGCGGACGCGCCAGCGAAGAAGAACGCGCCGTACGTGACGAAGAAGCCCACGCTCCACTCGGGGGACGTCAGCGTTGCCGCTTGTTGCTGCTCTGCATCCTCCTTCTGCTGCTTGTTCAGCAGGTCGAGGTCCAGCGCCAGCTCCGCGCGCTTGTGTCCCGCGACCGCGCTCTCCGCACCGCTGTTCGCCATCGCTGCTGCCGGCCGCTTTTGTCCCGCCGTCGCTTCGTGCTTCACGCCGCTCGTTCGTTCCTGCTGTGCCATCCGTCGTCCATCACCAGCATCATCTGAAGCCTCCACATGAATCCATTTGTTTCTGCCCTAAATAATGTACATTTTTATCTATCCACATAGTGTCATGTGACCCACACAACTCGCGCCAAGTGGACCACGTGATTTGAGGGCTTTTGCAGTTTTTGTTTTGTGTGTGTTTTCAGGCGGGAGTTTGCTGCAGGACAACGAGAGCGAGTGAAAGGAAGATGCGAGACAGCGAGCGCAGGGTGCTGGGGAAAACGCCGTGCAAGTACTTCCAGCTGGGCCACTGCCACCGCGGCGCCAAGTGCTGGTACGCGCACGACGACTCCCCGAGAAGCGGTTCGAGACCGTCGCCCATGACCGGCAGCAGCAACAGCAGCAGGTACTCCCCCAGCAACAGAAGCAACTCGACAGGCGCCACCAGTAGCTCCAGCAGAAATACCAGCAGCAACAGCAATAGCAATAGCAATTCCGGTAGATCAAGCGCCAGTACCAACAATAACAGCAGTACCAGATACAGCAGCAACTCAAGCAGCGCGCCTATGAGTAACAACGGCAGAATCAGCAGCGTCATCTCGTCGTCCAGCGAGAGCAGCAGGCACGGCGCCAGCAACAACAGGAATCCCGCCAGTACGAGCTACACCAGCAAAAGCAACAGCAACAGCAGGACGTCAAGCAGCTCAAGTTCTACTCCCAGCAGCGCTACTGCAACTTCGTTTGGTAGCAGCAGTAGCAACAGGACTCCAGCTACCAGCATGAGCAACATCCGCGGCAGCAGCACTTCTTCTTCAGCCCCCACTGCTAGCAGCAGCAACTTGGGCAAAAGCAGCACTGAGGCACGACCAGTGAGCGCCGCTGTTTCGAATGGCGGTGCGCAGAGTGTGGCTTCTGCTACGAAGTCCACTGAAATGAGCCCGAAGGACAGCGAATCAATCGAGACAGCTGCTGCTGCGTCTGTTGCGGACGGGAAAGCAGACGATGCGAATTCGCTGGCGCGATGGGACGGCGGCGCGTGGGGAGAAGCGTTTCTCGAAGGTGTCGCGAAATGCGAAGGCACGAGCGGAAAGAAGCTCTACTGTGCGTTGATGAGGAGTGTGTGTTCCCCCTATTGCTGCTCTTTTCTACTGGTTTGGCTAACGCCGGTTTGTGCTGTGTGCTCTTAGTGTACGGGATCAGCTCGACGCGCTGCCCAACGTGTCGTCACCGCGTGAAACTGGAGAACGACGTGTGTGAGAACTGCGACTACAAGCACCAGCGAGCAAGTACGTTGCATGCTGCCTCCAACTTTGTTACCGCAGCTTGTGAAGCTAATCTTGTTGTTCGTCCACCGCATCTGGTAGAAACGTGCAAAATGTGCGCACTCATCAAGCCTTCGATGTGGTGCTACGACTGCGACTCGTATTTCTGCGAAGCGTGCCATCTCAAACCTCATGTGCTGGTGCTAGGAGGGGTTGCGCCAGCTCGCCACAACTGCTTTGCCATTGAAGGAGCGAGCGGGAGACTGCATGGGAAGTCTGTGTGGGCTCTGGGCTTTGCAGCAACTGTGAAGGATGTCTACCGGATGCGTGTTAGGGAGAAGATTGCGCAGGGAGCAACCACTCCAGTCAGCACCGAGCCGCAAACAGTGGCGCCAGCAGCTTCAGATGGTGCAGCGACTCAGCCATCAGCAACAACAGGCAACGCAGCCCTAGGGTCGGTGGCAGTCTCGCCACCACCGCCACCTCCGCAGCAGGGTCAGATGGATCGTGTGACAGCAAATGGTTCTGCTCCACATGCTGCTACCACCCAGGCGGAGCCAATTGTGGTGGATGACACCCCAACCACTGCTTCGACCGCACAAACTGAACAGAGCACGGCTGGGCTATCAGAAGCGACATCTGACACTTCTCTTGCTCACACGAAAACCGAGGCAGGATCGCCCTCGCGGAAGCGGAAGCTCTCGGAGACCGAATCGGCGAGGATACCAGCAGCTCCAGCAGCAACCCAGCCGAGTCTCTTTGAGCGAGTTCGGCT
>JAASFO010000333.1:0-25334 GCA_023333815.1 Globisporangium recalcitrans
AATTAGTAATAGCAGAAGTGGTTTTCTGGCAGCGAATGCTTTTCATCTTTCTCATGACGATCAAGAAGTGCTCATCGTACTTACATCGATTAAACCAGTACGTGCTAGTTTCCCACAACTGATCAGTGACTCAGATCTGACTATAATATATAAAGTACGAGGTGTTGAATCACACACTCGACAATGGAATATGAACATCAAGCTCACGAGGGTAAGGACGTCATGCAGTGCACGTAGAGCGTCCGGATGGGGAGGACTCGCTGCGCAGTGCCAAGCCGCACGCGGTCTCTCTACGCCACGCCAAGTGTTCACTGCCAGTGAGCTTCTTCCTCTCGTTTGCATCTCCGTCTGATCTGACGCGCTCACCACTTTCCTTTCGAGGATGCGCTTCTTTTTCAACAAACCGCACGAGCAGTCGGTTGAGTTGTTGTCGCCCATTCGAGCCGCATTCCGCACACTCGTTGTGCGCGTTAATTGGCGACAGCAGGAGACGCCAAGAAAAAGTGGAAGCGGACATGCCGCCAAAGAAAGCGCCGTCGAGCCTCGCGATCCAGAAGTCGCTGCTGCCGACAACCGCGGCGGCGCTGAGCAGCAGTCGGCCGCCATTGCCGGCGCCGGTGGTGCCTGCGAGCGACTCGCTCGCGCCACTATGGACACCGAGCTCTAGACCACGGGAGCTCTTCCCCGAGTGGCCGTCAGCGACTGCGCTAGGTATGTGTTGGAGTTGTGCTGGCCATTCTCCATGTGTTTGATACTGGTGTTGCTGCTTAATGCGTGATACTTTTTGCTTGGTATTTGATGATGAAGCTGCGGAGAGTTGGTGCACGTCGGAAGCCCCGTTCGAGGACTCGCTGGTACCAAATGAGCTGCTGGCGCTCCACGAGGTTGGTTGTCATTGCTGGATCCTGCACGTTTCTCGCTGTATTGACTTTGCTGTGGTTGTGTTAATTTGGCGCTACTTTGGTGTCAGGAACCAAACTCGATCACGTGGAAGCGGCCGTCGCAGTTCCTCCCGCCGATCACCGAGCCCACCCACGCGCAGAGTGCGCCTTTAGTAGCAGCAGCAGCAGCTCCAGAGCCAAGAACCCCCGCGAAGAAAGGCGCTGCTGCTGGTGGTGGTGCGACGCCAGACGGGAAGAAAGGAGCACCCGAGCCCGAGCCTGTGAAGAAAGCGCCGCCAAAGCACGCGCACGTACGCTCAGAGCCTCCTATTTGATGTGAAGGAATCAAGCTCATAGATTTTTGTGGTTGTGTGAGCAGGTTTTCTACGCCGATCCGCATGATTCAGACCACGGCTCCGAGAACAAGAGAGTAGCGGCAGCACAGACAACAACTCCAACAACAGCTGCAGGTCACGCTAGTGCAGCAGCAGGAACACCGCACCAAGCTCACCCCCACACCAATCCAGCAGCAGCTCACCCACCAACCGCCGCTCAACATCCTGTCGCAACTGACCACTCTCATGATCGCCATCGTATCCCACGTGATTTCCGGAGACTCTGGAGCGCCGAAGAGCTGGAGGAGATCGCGAAATGGCGGCTCGAAGAAGCCCGGATCGAGCGAGAGAAAGAGCAGCGCGAGCGCGTGCACATGGGCTTTGAAGACGCGATCGCGTACATTGTGAACGAGCGTCCGCGGAGCTTCGCGCAGGAAGAAGATGTGGACGCGGAAGACTTGGTGGACGACGGCGAAGACGATGAGAATGACGGAGAAAATGGAAAAAGCTCGAGTGACGCGATCAGCAACGACAGCTCGCCGTGGGGGATTCTCCCGCCGGCTCGTGTTGAGATCACGCCGAACGCGATCTGCAGACCTGAGTTTCCACACGGTGAGATTGTTCACGGAGACATGGCGTCGCTGTTTCGTATTGTCGAGCAACTTTTCGATCTATGGACAAGTCACGAGACTACACTGGCGTCATCACCGTCACCGTCATCAACCGAGCAGCCACCACCACCAGCGTTCCTCTGGCGCGCGATCTACCCGCAGGATGCGAGCGGAGTTCCGATGTACAATCCTGGAGGGAAGTACTCAATCAAGCTCTTTGTGTTGGGGAAATGGCGACGCGTCGATATCGACGACAAGCTGCCGGTCGATGCAGAGGGCAACATTGCGTACCTCACGAGCTCGATGAAGAGTGAGATCTGGCTCGCACTGCTCACAAAAGCGCTCTTGAAAGTGACGCATTGGCTAGGAAGCGAGAGCAAATGTAGCGGCAAAAGGCACACAAGACTATCTACCGAGGGCGACGCATTGAAGCAGAAAGCAGACGAAAGCGGTGGCGCAATTCGAATGGCGAACACTGTAATTTCAGCACTCACAGGCTGGAGAATCAGCCGCTGGCAGCCTGACTATCAAGAGAGCGCGAGAGGAGAGGGCATGCTGCAGCAGCTGCTTGAGGTATGTCGTTTGCATCCAGTTGTGTTTCATGCAAGCGCTAATCTCGGATCGCTCTCTTATGTGTGTATCTAGTTTATTCCATCGACTCCAGCCTCCGACGAATCGTCAGAAACGCATGGTGATAATGAGGAGCAAGTCGATGCTGACGAAGAGAGCACACACCATCCGGTTTCATCTGCAAAGCCACCCGCTGAAATGGTACGAACTCGATCTGTATTTTATCAATGCTGTTGGCAGTTTTCTAGGCACTCTCTCATGACAAGCCATGACACTGTGTGCTTTTATTTGCTGTAGAAACCTCGAGCGGTCGTTTGCTGTGGGTCTGAAAGAGACAACAATGTCTTGCACGCAGGTGAGATCGCGCTGGTTACCGACATTGTCGGGGATGCTGAGAATACGACGATCAAGTTCACGGGTCTCAAAGGTTCCTCCAGTGTTCCAGAAGAGATGCTCGCAGTCGACAAACTCGAGTTCTTGCTGATCCACCCGCCATTCAAGAACCGAGATCTCCATCTGCAGCACTGAACGGCGACAAAGAACGAAGGCGCTGCTGCTGCTACTGGTGGCGGCGAGGACCAGTCTCACGGGCTGCGTTGGGTCCCATTTCCAAATCCGACGACCCAGTTTGCGATTGTGAAAATGCCAAAGCAACGAGAAGAGCAAGCTGCAGGTGCCACCACTTCGTCAGAAGAAAGCCCAGATATCGCTGAACACCACCACCGCGCTCATCCAGTGGGAGTCGTGTTCACGTTGACACGGATCCCACCAGCTGACCCCTTAGCGAGTACCAGCGACGCTCGACTCCGTTCGTCAAGCGAGATCGCAAAGCATTTACCAGAGATGGATCCACACGGGAGTCTCGTTCTCGTCGAAGAGCAAGTCCAGAGCAGCCCGTCGCAAGCAAAGAAACCGAACGCCCCGATGGTCATCACGCTCAACACCTTGGCGTCCACTCGCGTGCTGCTGCCATCCCACCCTGGCGGTGATGGGAGAGGAGATCACGTCTTCCGTGTGTACCCTCAGCAGAGTCTCTGCTACGGCTACGCGCTGCAGATCGAATCAAATCAGATAGTGGATTTCCAGGAACCCTCGACGTACTGGCGAAATGTGTGCGATGTCCAAGTGGTGAACAGCGACGGCGCATACCCCGTGCTGCTGCCAAACTCGTGGAACATTCTCTTCAAGCACAACGTCGAACTCGCTGCTCCTCCGACTGCAGCAGCAACAATGGTGGCTGACGAGTCAGCGGTCGGGAATCATCATCATCAGCAGCAGCAGCTCGTCGAGCTCTACGTGGACCTCCACTTGTCAGACCCAATGCTTGGACAATATGTGCACATTGCAATCATCGACGATGCAACCAGCAAGGTGACAAAGCTGAGCTCATTGTGCTCGAGCGTCTCGCTTCCAGTCAACAGTGCAGCACATCCGCGACAAGCGTTTACTATCATTGTGGACTGTGCGCCGCAGGACTTCCACGTCCCCGAAGGCAAATGGCACTTGACGCTCGGAGCAACTGGCTTTTCAAGGGGTCATCATCGCACCTGATGAAATTGAGCGCGTTTGAAGGGAGGTACGAAACCAACAAGCCGCTGCTGTGCTTTCGAGATGTACTCACCGCGCCAAAGAAGTCGATCTGGACCAGTTTCGAGCTCCAGCTTTTGCAGAAGACACTGCTGGTGGTGAGACTGGTGGTGATCTCTCGGACAACCTTGCTGTCAAGCTCGAAGTGATTGATTCTGTCAGCGAACAGGTCCTCAGCGAGTGCTTTGCGATGAAAAGTGTACGACTGCTTCAGCTTCCGCGACGATCTCAGAAGACGAACGGCGGTGGAGGCGACGACCAGGACGATGGTGGCGGGTACATCATCCAGGGAACCATCGATCGATCGCGATGCGTTGTTCCAGAGGATCTGACATTCAGACGAGTTCCCCGTCGGCTCGACCTCGCAGCAGCATCAAGTGGCGCGTCAACTGCTGGAGCGCAGAGGACGTGAAACTCGACGTGGATCGCACGAAAGAGAACAAGTTTGAAGCGATCCGCGCATCGTGGACCGAAGCTGCGAAAGACCGTAACTCGGTCACGAATGGCGCGGTGTCTCGACTTTTGTTTCTAGGGAGAACGGACGCTGCTGAAGTCAAGATGATGCACGACGGCGTGTCGGAGGATCAGGCAAAGAGGCTCCGAGCGCGATTCGAGTGGCTCGAAGCTGCGTCTGCCAAGATGGACGACGGGGTGTGCCTGGAGCAGCGCGTTCGTGGCAGCAGTAGTGGCTCTGCAACTGAGCGTGTGAAGATGGAAGAGCGGATGAAAACTGTCGAGGGTTTCCAAGAAGAGGACCGGTTGCTCCAAGCGGAAATTGGCGCCGCGCAGAGCCTATTGGCGCAGAAGCGAGAAGACCGACTCGCCGCGAGAGAGCGGTGTGTGCAGGAAGTGAAAGAGTTGGTCCAGGGGATCCGGGAGCAGCGCTCGGCGGCGCTCAAGAAGCGACTCGAGCTCTGGCAGCAGCGTGACGCGATTCTGTCGTCATAAGAGCGGCACAGATGTGACACAGAGACATTTTCTTCAGCAGACCAAACACTTTAGATTTATTCTGTGTTAATTTGCTGGTCCCATTTCTCAATTCGTTCGTCGCTTTCTGCGGATGGGTGCCTTTACTCGTTTCCTTGGTAATTTCTTGATTGTTTTTCTCCTCCTCCTTCAGGTTTCTCGATTTCTTCATTCACTCTCTTCATTCTCTTCGCTTCACTTGTTTGTTTCGTTTTCTTCCGCTTTTCGTAGCTGCTTGCGCCGTCCAAAAGTCCCTTCATTCGGTTCTCCCGTTCTGCACAGTCGCTCTCTCACTCGCATGCACTTCTTCACCACTCTCTCCTTCACTGCGTCCGCTGGCTGCAGCTTCTTCACTTCTTGCTGCTGCTGGTCACCGCCGCTACTTGTCGTCGTCGTCGTCTTGGTCGCCGCCGCCACTCCCAGTTTCGCAAAATCGACGCAATTCCAAATTTCAATTTCAATTTCATTTTTCAATTTCATCACTTGTTCACTTCTCTCACCTTCTTTCACTTCTTCTGCTTCTGCCTTCTGCTTCTTCTTCACGTTCGTGGATTTTTAACATTTCAGCTTCTTCATCATCACCGCGCTTCATTCTGGCATTCGTCCAATTTCTTCAATCGCCGGCGTCTTCATTCTTCACGTTCTTCAAATTTCTTCAATCGCCGTCACTTTCTTCACTTCTTCATTTCTCCACTTGTTCTTCACTCTTCTCCTTTAATCACTTCTTGAGTTTCTTCTTCATAGTTTGTCGCCGGATTTCTTCTTCTCCGTCTGTTGTAGTAGCGCTTGAGTTTCTTTAAAATACATAAAAACTGGAATCATGTCGCCCTCGCCTCGCTTGCTCCGTCATCAAAATTGCTGACTCTTGGACAAATCCATCGCTGCGACGCCGTTTTTCAAACCCGCAGTGCCGCCGCGATAATCGTTCTGCTTCAGGCGCTTCGCATTGCTGTTCTCTGCCATGGTGCTATCGTTGCGACTAGCGGTGGTCGCGACCAACTTCTTTCGGCTTTTCGCACCACCGATCGACGATGAACCGCTCTCCACTGCTTCATCATCATCGTCGTCGTCGTCCTCATCGTCATCAAAGTCGTAGCTCTCGGCAGCCCCAGCTCCAGCAGCGCCGCCAGCAGCTCCACTTCGTTGGAATGGCTGGTTGCGCTCAAAGTAGTGCTTGGTGCACATGTTGTCGATGCGACCGGTCTTGGAGCACTCGGCGACGATGCACTTCTTGTCTGCGCCGTGGGTGACGCAGTAGCCCGCGCGCCGATCCGTCTTGTTGCAGCCTTCGATCATGCAGCGGCGTCCCCCGCCGTGCGCTCGGCAAAGCCCTCGCCCCTGACTGCTCTTGGTGCAGTTTGCGACCGTGCAGCGAGAGCCACCGCCGTGCAGCTTGCACAACCCGCGAGACTGCGCTGAATTGTCGCAACCCTCGTACTGGCACCGCTTGCCACCGCCGTGGCTGATACAGTACCCGCCACCTTGGTCGCTGAGTCCACAGCCAGCAAAGCCACATCGCCGACCGCCACCGTGGCCTTTGCAGAGACCTCGCGAGCGCACAGTGCGGTCACAACCAGGCACCGAGCAGTCCTTGAGCTTCTTGTTCTTGCGTGCACGACTCGACCCGCTGCTGGACGTCGTCGAGCTCGAGCGCGTCGGCGTCACGCCTGTCGACGACGCCGGGCTCTTGTTCACGACTTCGGGCAAGCGCGTGTCGATGGGCGGCGGACGAGTGGTCACCATTTGGTTGCTGCTACTGTTTGGTCCACCAAGAGAAGCAGAAGCACTGCTAGCACGCGCCTTTTTCGCCTGCAGCTGCTGCATTTGCTGCAAGGATCCAGACGAGGCGCTTACCGGCTGGTGCGCCTGCGCGTCAACGAGCTGCGAGACATTGTTGTTGCTGTTGGTGGCACCTCCGCCAACTCCAAAGCTCGCAATGTTGCTGCCCCCATGTACGACACGGCTCGTGATTTGATGCGTAGCCGCCTGTGGGAAATCAACGGCGATGAGACAGCACAGAGACACATTTGTCAGAAACCACAAAACCAATTTCAGCAAAATCCTCGACCATTTTCTAAATGGTCACGAGGAAACCACACACACACAAACAAAACACGTACCGGTCGACACATTGGACACGCGAGCTTGTCGCCCCAGTCCTGCAGGCACGAGCTGTGGAAGAGATGACCGCAGCCGTGAGCGATGCGATCGCACGGGTTGCTGCCGAGACAGAGACTGCACACTTCACCGCTGGGAGGATTATCATCCTCCTCCTGCGAATGCAAAGGCGCTGGGTACATGCCGCCGCCACCGCTGTTGTTGTTTCCACCCGCTGCATTTGAAGACAGATTCGTCGCTGACGAGTCCACGTAGATGGACGAGCCGCCGCCAAAACCTTTCGACATGGCGCTGGTAGAGGACACCTGCTGCTGCTGCTGCTGCTGTTGATCATAACCTAGAGACGCTGGTACGCGCGGATCTATCAAGTCGCCACCGCCTTCGTTTTTCAGTCGGCTCGTTAGCGCCGCGGCAGAGCCAGGGAACAGATTCGGCACACGGGAGGAGCCTCCAATATTGCTACCGCTGCTGCCTAAAGAGTAGCCGTTGTTCATGCGCTGGAGCGACCCGGTGTTGAGATTCGACGGGTCGTAGCCGCTGGACGTCGACATGGCGACAGCTGCCGCGACTGCAGCGGTCGGGGAGACCAAGTCCAAACCACTCGCCTGCGCTCGAAATGGATACGATCCTCCGCTGCCACCACCTACAGCACCAGTAGCAGCGCCATAGGAGCTCGGAGGCATCAGTTGAGTCCGGAACGTCCCTTGGTGCGGGTTCGCCACATCGATAGCTGCCATGTGCTGCTGCTGGTGTTGCTGCTGCTGCTGTACAGTGCTCTGTGCGTATTTGATAAAGCTGTCTTGCTGGCGATCTGCATAGGACTGGAGCCCCTGACTGCCGCCACCGCCACCACTCAAGTACGCACCAGCATCCTGCGGCGTGGTCATCCCAAAGGCTCCGCGGTACTTTGGAGCTCCTGCATTCTTCGTCAGGTCATGCTGCTGATGCTGCTGTTGTTGCTGCTGTGGCATCGCGTCAGGCTGCGTCGCAGAGCTCACGAGCATGCCCAGCGGGTCCGCACCGTAGCCTTGGTGTTGAGCACCCCCGTGCTGCTGCTGTTGCTGCTGTTGCTGGTGGTGCGAGTGTTGAAGACCCACGTGACCCATCACAGCCTGCTGTTGCTGCTGCTGGTAGGCGACAGACGCGTATTGGCCATAGCCACCGTAGCTGTACGAGTATGGCGCCTGGTTCGCTGCCTGGGGCTGGAACTGCTGCTGCTGTTGCTGCTGCTCTTGAGGCGCAAAGGTACGCTCTTTCGGCTGCTGCACATGCTGCTGCTGCTGCTGCTGACTGCCACCACCCCCGCCCCCATAGCCAAACGCGCCAATGGAGTACTCGTTCGCGAAGTTGGGCTCGTTGGCATTGCCGGTGCGGCCAGGAAACCTATTCATCCATCCACGAACACCACGCAACAACAATAATAAGGCGCGTCAGCATTTCCCAAATCACTCCAGCCACCTATTTCATATGGATGGCTTTGCCCCCTGTAACCTTTCCCCATGAGGCAGGCGTCCGTCACCAAACCCTCACTCTCCGTCATCATCATTCTCCACATCCATCGATCCGCGTCATCAGATGGATGCCGCGAATAAGATGGAAAAAGATACCCCTGCTTGCATGTGTGCAATGGCTTTGTAGCTATCTCTCGGACTGTCTGGCTTCTATGTAGCTACTCACCGTTTCCGTTGCTCACTCGCTATTGAAGACGAACCAGACGAACCAGATGATCCCGACGCAGACCCCATCGGCAACGGCGGCACACCAACGCCAACGCCGCCGCCACCACGCGCCTGCTGCAAGTGGTGCAGTTGTTGTTGTTGTTGCTGCTGCTGGCGTTGCTGCTGCTGCAGATGGTGCTGTTGCTGCTGCTGCTGCTGCTGGTGATGCTGCTGCTGCTGGTGGTGATGCGGTGTCCCGATCCCAGCGGCTGCTGTGGCACCAGAAGACGAAGAAGCAGACGAAGAGAGCTGGTGATGGTGGTGATTGAGGTGGTGAAGATGCTGGTGGCTGCTTGTGGTCCCTGCGTTGCTGCTGTTGTTGCTGTGGTGGTGGTGGTGGAGCGCGTGCGGCGGCGTGAGCTCATTCATGGCTCGCTCACTCGCTCGCTCTTCCGTCCACTGCTGGCGAACAGCGTTCAACTGCTCAACGAACTGCCTGACTGCCTGCACTTGGTCGGATGGATCGGATGGATCCGTCCGTTCTTCTTCCCTCTCTTTGTGGACTGCGATAGCGAGCGATCGGCGTCTTCACACTCGCACCATTTGAAAATCAAAAACCCCAGCCAGCCTGCTCAGCCTGTATACCGTAGGTTTATATTAGGGGGAGGGGGGGGGGAGGGGTGGGGCTACGCCACCTTTTTGTCCAATTGGCCTGTCTTTTTTACACCAACCAGCCAACCAGTCGCCGGCGCACTTAGCGGGGGAGGAAAGGTAGCGCGATGAGTTGCCCTCGGAATACGAACTTTCGGAAGCAGTTTGGTGTTTGGAGGGCCTCCGATGCAAATTGAGGAGGGCGAGCATACGTGCATGCGTTTTACAGAGCATTTTGAGCATGCGCGAACACAGGCAGCAGTTATAGAGACACTTTTGCATTACGTAGAGGGCTGTGCTGCCTGATCGCAGCTACTCGCGACTGCACTCAAGTCGGGTCTTATTCATTACGATGGGCGATGGGTCTGGAGGGATGGCGTTTGCTGCTTGCTGCAGATGGTGTGGCAGGCAGGGAAGGCTTTGGCGACTGCGACTGCGACTGCATGTGTGGCTTCGGTGGCGACTGCGCGCTCTCTTTCCATGGAGAGCTGGCGCGCGCGAACGCAAGAAGCGCCTTCCGCGTCCGTTCCAGCGCGCTTCCGCTCGCTGATTTCTCACCGCCGCCGCCCCGCACTTTGGCTACTTTGGTCGATTGCTTATCGCTTCGCGCACCGCCTGCGGAAAGCGCAGGAACGAGCGAGCACACGAGCGTGTGTGTCTCTCTTGTCTCTTGCTTGTCGCGCCTCCTTCGCAGCTCGCAGGTCACATCTCACATCTCACATCTCACAGCTCCCAGCTCACAGCTCATAGCTCACAGCTCTAGCTGACGTGCGCGGCTATCCACTTCAGAGCGCTGTATTAGTGGACTCTTTCGCCAGATCGAGGGGCAACAGACAGCCAAACGACTCTCGCCGCCTTTCATTTCATTTTCGATCAAGTGACTCGCGTCGACAGCAGCAGCAGCGGCTTTCTTGCGGTGGCACCGATCTATCGCCAACCATTGCGTCCCATCCGACCGATCCCCCTGTTGCTCACAAAGCGACCGTCGCCGACGTCCTCATGCTCGTTCGTTCGACCAGACCACCGCCGAGCGAAATAGTAGTACTCCGCCTTCCTCGTGACGACAACAACACGCGTTCGCTCGCCGCTCACCACCACCAATGATATCTATCCGTCGTCCATTCCATTCGTCCGACGTTCGTCCATACTGTACGTGGTGGTGTCCGCTTGTGTGAACAAATGAATGAATGAACGAATGAATGCTTGCTTGCTTATCGAGTGACTCGTTCTGCTGGCTGATCTCATCGTCTGGCAAAAAGGGATCCCTTAGTGGTGACGATCTCCTCCCATCCATATCTTTTTAGTCGGTCGCGCCATCTGGTGAGCGGGAGAGAAAGAGTGCGATGATTGCAATCCTTAAAGGATGCACTGTCCGGGTGTGTAGCCATTTATCGATCCATCTTGTCTTCATTTGTACATGTCACTGCTTGCCTTTTGCATTATTTCGCATTGGATCCCATGACTCGAGGCGGATCGACTGGATCAGAGAAGACGAAGAAAAGTGAAGTGGCTTCGCTCGCTCATTCAGCGCAGAAAGGTCGAAGCGTCAACTCCAATTCGCTTGGCATCGTTTGTTGCAAGGGGATGAGGAGATTTTGATGGCTGGGTGGCTGGTAGAAGCTGGATTTTATTTCGGTGAGCCATTCTCCTGAGCTTTGTCCCTTTCATTTGCTCAGTGTGCTGTCTGTCTGGGTGGTTTGCGTGTTTCGCGATGACATTTGCTTGACAGGAGTGGTGATCGGTTTTCACATTTCGTTTGTCAGAAGGATCCAACGGAGCCGCTCAGACGCAACATCAAAAAGTATCGCACTGTGGCAGCTTCTGGTGCGTTCTGGTGATCTTGTAGCCATTTCGTGTCATTTCGGAACCTGATGGTTCTGAACATCCGACCACCATTGTTGAGGTTGACGCTGCGGCCAATTTTGTTTCCAGTCACGTCGCTGCTCTAGATGGCTTAATCGCTGCTCAGAAAGACGAAAAGCATGAAAAAGCGAAGCCAAAAGCGGTTGTCGAGGCGGTGGTTCTGGGCGGGATGATGCGTCACCTGATCTGGGCTGGACTGAGCCTGACCACACTGGTGAGTGGGGTTTCGATCTTTGAGGCAGGGGGCGGGTTTTGTGCTTCGAGGACGACGCCCCAAGCTCCAGCTCAGCTCGCTTCTTCTGGAGGTTTTCTGCTTTCGGCTGAGTTGCGGTGGTCCCGCTCGACCTTCTCGACAGCTTTCACAAAGAGAGCCAAGATCGCATTCTGGATGTGGAAACACACACCCCGTTCCATCAAGTGGCCGCTTTGAGACTGATCAAAGGAGCAGATCCACTCACTCACCAGTTAAAGCATCGCCATGGACCAGGGTTCTGCTCGGGGCTCCCTTCTTTCGCTCTTTTCACCCCACTCGATCGGATTGACCAGCTTCTCGTTCCTTTGGTCTTTTCAGCTCATCCTTCTGCCGGCTGGATAGTCGCGCGCGCACGCAAGCGGTCTCCGAGCACAAGAAGAGAAGAGAACGCAATGGAAAACAACTGAACCGCGCGATGCCGAGCGACAAGACGGACAACGGTCGCTAACCCTGCTCCTTTCTGCGGATCCTAGCTGGTCAAAACTTTAAAAATAACCCTGCCCCCTGCTTCCTGCTGCACGCAAAAACGAAACTCGCATCCATTATTGCAAAAGCGGACGCTTCTGTTAGCGCTGTCCGGGATGGAGTGCTCTCACGGAGCCGAGAATCGTGAAATTGCTGCCGCGGACTGACGCAATTGAGAGCAGAGAGTGAGAATGCGTCGCGAGCAGAACCGCACAAGCTGAAACGCCTGGAAAACGCTCGGGTGTGCGTACGCTGAGGACAGACGAGAAGGTGAAGAGCTCTGGTGATGTTTGTAACTGCCGACACTGACGTGGCGGAGAGAAAGGGGAGGCACATGTGTAGCCATGGCTTCAAAAAGCACACAGCACTCTCTCTCTCTCTCTCTCTCTGTGAGAGAGAGAATATATCAGATGCCTTGGATGCGCTCGGTATTTACAGTACTTGGAACAGAGTGTCTTTCGCTCTGTCGAGTTCGAGGCTCAAACGGAGCTCTTCGATGGACGAAATTGAAAGCCTCCAGTCAAGCCAGCCAGTCTGGAAAAAGTAACGGACGGACGGGTGGATCGATCGGACGGTTTCAAGAACCGTTTTGTGGTCAGCAAGCGAGTTTCAGTGTCCGACATCCCCTGACTCGTCGAGAGGAAAGCAGAAACGACTGGTTTGCGTGCCTTTTCGCTGTCAAATGACATTTCAACCGAAATGCAAGTCGCTAAGCGTTCTTACCCTGAGTAATGTCTAGTTTAGCTAAAAGAGGGCTCGGGCGTTCGATTTTCGGCTCGTTCGGCCGATGGTTTGGCCATTTTGGACCTTGGAGCATACTCGCAGCTGAGATTTCGGACCGAGAGTCAACCAGGTGCTCCCTGGTGAGCGGAATGTGTCGACTCTTGGTGCAACAGGCAGGACCAGCTCCTTTGAACTCGGCAGTGAAAGCCGCATGGGGATAATACACGCTATAGTCTCTATTTGAGCGCCTTGCAGAGGGTTTCGGTCGTTAACATCGCCAGTGGAGACGACCGAATCATCTCAACACCTTCGGCACATCAGCAAGGATCGCTGAGCATGTCACCAGTTGCACTCCGCAGATGCCCTTCACGCCATCAGCATGATATTCGGTCACAAGACCACTCTCGCACATTTGTCCCGCAATTCGCAGTGCATTTCGAGCGCTTCACGTCGTTTGAGCATTCTTCCGCGACGAATGCAAGCCTCCATCGCCAACAGCCACGCAGCAATACACGCAGCTCGTCTTGTTCGTCGTTCGGTGACAGGCAGTCGTGCTGTGCGTCGCCGCCAGGTTCTGGTCGGATGGGAGGACGAAGGAAGGGTTGGGGTGTGGTGTGGTGGGGGATCTTGATGCAGGATGCAGTCCACTGCGAAGAGGAAGCAGATCGCCAACCGTGTCTATCCGCGCGCTCAGCACCGCAGTCGTGCCGGCGCCTGCGGCTCTGATCGTTGATGAGGGCTGCTTCAGAGGCTGAGACGAGCGCGCGCGTGGCGTCGCTGGCTGTGTATGCGTGCGGCTGGAGGAGTGCGGTGCCGCGCTGGCTGTTGTCGTCCCCGCGATCCGCGTGTCCAGTTCTGTGTTTGGTTGTCCGAAAACAACTCAAGTGGCGCGGCAAAATTGAGTGGGTGGTGCATATTTTGCCCAACACGCGAAAGTGTTTGCCAGGAGTGCAAACTTTTGAAGATCAGAGAGCGAATTGTGTGGCATCCACAAGGAAAACCTGGCTAACAGCATGTCGAGTGAGTGTGGCAGACAGAAACTTCTTACCAGAAGTACTGGCAGGATCGAAGAAGTATACCGGTAGAGAGCATTGATTGGAACGGTGATTCTGTAAGTACGCGCAAGGAGGAAATGAAAAAATGAGCGCACCTAAAAAGCTTCGTGATACTGCGGATCCAGACTCAGATGCTCCTGATCGGCTGCTAAAGTGCGATGGTGATCAGCTTTTCGAATGCACTCAAGTTCGCAAGACTCCATTTCGATGCGCGTTACTCGAACTTATCAGTCGACCACAAGAAGCACAGTTGAGCGAAAGTCTTCGATTGAGAACAGCAAAACAAACCGTCGTGAGAAGCGTCTGGGTGTCGTGAATAGACGAGCTGCGTGAACCATGAACATGAATCGGACTACAGCATCAGCAGCTGTCCGGCTCAGAGCAGTCCTTGCTCTTGCTAGTCTGCTTGGGCTTGACGCGCGGGACTCGAGCGTGGCCACGCTGTTGCGTCACAGCCGCCACCTGCTGCAGCTGTGCATGCAAGCGCAAGCCCCACCCAGAACGTCCTGACCGAAACCTGCCTTGCGTTTGTCTGTCGCATGCAAGAGGATCCTGCAGTTGCAGCAGCAGTTCGTCGTCTCCGTTCCGATCGCTGCTGTCCCTTCCGACAAGAACACTCGAACAGGACTCGCTCCTATTCGGAGGCGGAATCGCTCTTTTTCGTGTCGCGAACGACGCGGTTGAGTGCGCTGCGACTTTCTTTGTCAAAAAGTGGTGCGCGCGACTGAACCACGAGGTGATTGGCTGAGGTGGCTCGCTTGTTTCTGGCTCGCGCATCCCCTCGTCACACATTTCAGCGTGGAACGTTCTCGTGGTTGCGCAATTCTATGCAGCCAACCTTTCTGATCCGGTTCATTATCGGCCAATCATGTTGTTGCGCGTCCGAATCTGGACGAATCTGAGTCTGGGACTGTCCAGCATGCTGTTTGACAGAAGGAAATAATCTGTGGAGTTCTGGGCTTGAAGCACGTCATTCGCACTTTTTTGGGTTTTCTATTTATGGGATCAGCCACGAGGTTTATCTTTCTTGACCAAGGTTTTTCTCTCTTCCCAGATCTGCACAGTGTACAGAAAGTAGTCCTAGTATCCACCAAGCATATCTGATGCACCTCCCAAAAACAGTGTCGCACGAAGAGCTCAGTGCTGCTCATCAGTGCTAAAATGCAGGGAGTGTAAAGATCCTCGAGCCTGCCACAGACGATACCCTGCCACTCTCTGCTTGTCTTCGCGCTTCTTAGTGAAACCAGGTACTGCAGGCATTTTGCTTCAGTGACAGGCTATTCTAGCATTGCCACAGCTCAGCCTCAGTTGCCAACAAGCCTCCTCACGCAGACAGATCAGCCAAGCAGCAAACCCAGCTGAGCAGCCGCCAGCAGTGCTCAGCGATAATGCCGTCGCCGTCCGCCTTCGCGTCCATCGCGGCCAACGTGTCCAAGTCCAAGTCCAGCACGCTCGCGGTCATGCCGCTGGTGCTGGGGTCCGCCGCCGTCACTGGCTACGCGCGCTCGACCGCCGCCGCGCAGCACACGCAGGCCGCGCCGCAGGAAGACGCGCAGCAGTCCCAGCAGGACGCGCACGACGCTGAGACCCTGCACCAGCACGTCGTGTACCCATGGAAGGGCACGCGTTAGCCCAGACACGACATTGAAGAGCTGCATGCGACACAGAGAGAGAGAGAGAGAGAGGGGATGAGAGAGGCGGAGAGGCTTATCCGACTAAGACGACGCGGCGCGTCACATGACCGACCCGTCGCTCTGCGCTGCCTCACTCTCGCTCACTCTCGCTCTCTCGCTCTCTCTCTCTCTTCGTGTGTGCGACAGAAGACAACAAACAACTCAACTCACGACATGGCGCTCGCACGAAAGCGAGCACGCGGACCTACCGCTTCCTCACAGCTGCTGCTGCTTTGATGGACCGGACTTTCAATATTTACTTTTTCTTCTTTTTTTCTTCTTAACAATAATCAGCATGAATGACGGCACTTTCTTATGCACAGTAGTTTGTGTATCATGCATTAGCTGCATGCATTAGCTGCAATGCGTGCTGGTGACAGCAGCTCTATGGTGCTCGTTGCCATCTCCACACTGCGATTGCGATATGGGCTAATGGTGCGCATTGCAAGCAGGCAGCTCTTTCTATTGCGAATAAGCACGAGGTACACGCTCCAGGCGCGATCTCCATGCTGCGCGCGTCACCATATCATATCATATCGCACGCGCATGCGTACAGACCATCGTACAGTAACCACGCATGCGACTCGACTGGATATGCGCACCGCCTTCCTCTTCTTCTTCTTCCGCCCTCCATGTCTCCATGTGGGACAGCTTCCTGTCCCATTTGCCACAAATAGCGGTACCTCGTGTCAGATTGGACTGGCACAGCAGCACTTGTCACCAGGACACGAAAGGACGCGCGCGATCTGGACTCGACAGACCAGTCACCAAAACAACTCGCCTCTGAGTCAGTCGTCTTCGCCTTACTAGTATTCCGCATGCTCGCGCCGCGCAAGAAGCTCCACTCGACGCCGCTGCGCGTGTTCGGCAGCGCGCTGGAGCTGCTGGCGATCGCACCGGGCGATGTGTTCTACGACGTGGGCTGCGGCGACGGGCGGCTCGTGATCCACGCCGCGAAGAGCTACGGCATCCGCGCCATCGGCATCGAGATCGACGAGGAGCGCGCCGAGCAGGCTCAGCGCGCGGTCGAGCACGCCGGCGTGGCGCATCTCGTGACGATCCACCACGGCAACGCCATGGACTTTGACTACGCGGACGCGACCATCATGTTCCTCTTCCTCATCGAGCGCGGACTCGGGTGAGCGCATTTGTTTGTCTCTACGAGCAGTGGTGCATGGTCACTCCCCATCTGCTCTTATGGCTCACTGCGTGGGTGTGTGAACTCGCTCAGGTTGATCCGCGCCAAGCTCGAGCAGCTCCCAGCGCCGTGCCGAGTGCTCACGTACCTGTACAAGTTCCCCGGGTCGCTCCGCCCCGACGCCAAGCACTTCCTGCGCGCGAGAGACTCGAGCGAAGAGGTCGCGTTCCCCGTGTTCGTCTACAGCTTCCCCACTTCTTCTGCTTCACAAGCCACAGCTGCTGGCGTGAAAGGCAACTGCATCTCGGCTTTATAGGATAGACGGAACGACCACAGTGTGCGTAGATAAATGAAGATAACCTTGCATTTCAGTGAATGGACACCAACCACTCTGGGTGCTGCTACTTACTCTACGGGATGCGAGGCAGCAGCTTTGACGTGCTCTTGGACTTCTGCGCGCCGCTTGTAGGAGAAGACGATGACGACGGCGATGACGGCAACGCGTACACGGCTACGAGCGCAGCGGAACTCGCTGAGGAAGGGAGTCCGACACTCGGCTGCTTCTTCTTCTTACTGCTGCTGCTGGTGATTGCGCTGAGCTTCTTGCTGTTGTTCCCGTTCGCCCGTCCGCCTGAGCCACTGCCGCCGTTGCTCTTGGACGCCGCCAAGCGGTTCTTCGCGTCCGTCGAGTCCATGAAGAACCGCTCCGTGCTGCGAGAACTGAGCGACGCAAGGTACGACGACGCAGTAGATGAAGTGGCGCCTGTAAGTGAGGCGTGATGGACTCCAGTGCTGCTGTGCTCGGTATCGCAACTCGGGCTGACCTCGCTGCTGTCTGCTTCAGGGTTCCTATGGAAGCAAGAGGAAACCAAGGTTGGTCACTCAAGTGTGATCCCGATCCGCTAGGTAATACTCGCCAAGAGCGGATGAACAATGGATACGTACTGGGGGACCTCACCGACTCGTACTCCTCTTCCATCGCCAATGCAACGCCTCCATTTCTCGCTTTTCCTTCATCGCCTTGCCCAAGTCGTCTCGAAAGCGCTCTTCGAGGTCGTGCACTTCTCGGCTCTTTGCATCGAAAGCCTGCTTCAGCTCAGCGTTCTTCGCCTGTAGACTGTCCTTCGCGTTCACGAGTGGCGTGAGTTTCCGCTCGTACTCGGCCACTTTCAGCCCCTTCGCCTCCAGCTCCTTGCTCAGCTTGTCGACTTCCTGCTTCTTCTGCTCCAAAGTGTTGGTCAAGCGAGAGAGCTTGAGCGTCATCTCGTTCTCTTTGTCCGAGAGCTGGTCTTTCTCCAACCGAAGACCGGTCTGCAGCTCCTCCAGCTTCGCATTGAGCTCGTCGATTGTGCGCGCGGTGCGAATGTCCAGATCCTCGTGGTTCTCTCGCAGGTCACTGTGCTCTGCTTGGAGCTCTTTCCAAGTGGCGCGAAGCTGGTCAAGCTCAATCTGCTTCTCATTGCGAGCCTGGTAGAGCGCCTCCATCGACGAGTTCAGATGCTCCGCCTCTTGCAGCAATTCGCGCTCCAAAGTCTCTTTCTGAGACTGGTGGAGGTGCTCCATTTCGTCGTGGAAGCGCTGCATCTCGTGTACCATGAGCTCATTCAGCTCCTCTTTTTGCGATCGCTCATTCCGGAATTTCTCGTTGAGCTCCTGGAGTCGGGTCTGCAGCATCGAGTGGACACCGAGCTGCTCGATCTTTTCACTCTGAAAGTCGTGAAAGCGCTCGCTCCATGTGGTTTGAGACTTTTCCAGCTCTCCCATCACACTCGTGCACTTGCGCTCGAGCTCTCCTCCATGCTACTTGGCTTGTTGGAGCTCCTGGGTGACGTTCCACAGATGCTGGCCGAGCTCTTGCTTCTCGCGATCGATGACTTCGAGGTGACTGCCGAGATCTTCCAGGTTCTTTCTCAGGCTTCCCCTCTCTTCATCGTACTGCGTGAGCACCATGCGATGCCCCTCTTCCATCTTCTGCAGCGCTTCTTCGAGAGCATGGCGCCGCGACACTGCGTCTTGCTGCTTCTGCTGGGTTTCCAGCAGCTCTTGTGAGATATCCTTCAGACTCTGCTCGTAGCCAACTTCCAAGTGATCTGCCTCACTCTGTCGCTTCTTGATCTCTTCGTTCATGATCGCGAGCTCCTCGATGTGTGTCTGCTCGCTTTCCCGCAGCGCTTGAGCTGCTGCAGCGACCTCTTGTCCTACCTGTTCAAGCTGAGACGCAGTCTCTCGCTCTTTGTTTTTCTTCTCGAGTCGCTGGATGACACTCGCGTCATCTTCATCTCCGTTGCTGGCTGCATCCACGACGCCATGGACTGCTGGATGCCACCTCCATTAGGGTACCCACACGCTGCAGCAGCTGCTGCTACCATCCCCTGCTGCTGCAATTGCTGCTGAAGTTGCTGCAACTGATACAGGAACTCGTGGCCTGGAGGAACTGCCATTCCAGCGGACGTGGCCATCACGCTCTCCATCGCGTAGGGAAATCCTTCATGTGGAGAGGACACCATCCGACTGCTGCTTTGGCCACTAGGAACATGCGACTTGTCCGTCACGCGCCGCCTTTTCTTGCCGCTCGTTGGCGACATCCGCGACGAGAACGACAGCGACGACGACAGAGGCGACGCGAGCGCCGTTCGCCCCGACGACGGCAAGAGAGCTCGAGCGCTTCCATTCGACTTCATTTTCCGAGCCAGGAACGTGGCGCCACTCCGTCAGACTGTGTACTGCGAAGCCTACTTGTACCTACCAGACAGCACCCAGCAAGCAGCGTACAAAGGAGTGAGAGGGTTCATCCAAGCGAGCGAATCGATAAATAGAGAACCGACGTATTTATACCTGCCAGCAGCATCAGCGATGCGTTTTCCACTCACCGGACGAGGAGCTAATCTTCCGAGCACTGGGGCTGATGCTCGAGGTTATCCAGGTTTCTTTATCGTTTATAAGAAGCAAATCCACGATAAGAGAATCGGTACGAAAATGTAATTGCCTTCGAGCAAACCTACCGCCTTGTAGAATAAAAGTACGATGTAGTCCCCAGCTCTCTCTCTCTCTTCTCTCTATTTGTTGGCGTTCCACTTCTCCTCTTCCCAGTTTCCCTCTTCTTGCGCAACTGCTGCTGGTGGCTCGAGTGAGGGCGGTGCTGTGCGGGTGTGTTGTGTGGGGGGAGGGAGGCGCGCAGGCACGATCCGTTACAAAATGCGCGCTCGTGCTGGCGTTGAACACGAGCATGGGCGGAGTATATAACTACCCGCTCCCACCTGGGGGCCGTTTCGCCCACATCTACGGACGCGAGGCGAGTCTATCGTCATGCAGAGAAGAAGAGCTGCGTGTGCTGGAAACAGCGCCATCTGGACTGCATGTGGCGTCTTGTTCGATTGCTTTTGAGTTTGTGCAGTTTCGCGCTTCTTGAAGTCTCGACGAGATAGTAAATCGCTTAATCTCGTGAAATAGGCATGAAACCTATTCGTTCTCAATTTCTGAGCTTTCTTCTAGACGTTTAAACCAAATATAGGATATACATTCAATGGTATTACATGAATAACATGCATGCTGCAATTCTTGTCTGAAAGAGTGAGTTGCGATTGCACGATTGCGCCATTCACAGTTGAATCGCGGAGCAGTTTGAGACTCGGACTGCACAATTCATCGCTGAATCGCGGTGGGAGGCGTTGTTGACAACACCTTTGCCAAACGAAACAAGAAAGCTTCGCGAACGGATCAAGATCTTCCGCATTGGCTTCACCCTCCTGTCTGTCTGCCTGCCTGTAGCTGCATTCGCCACTTCCTCTGCCCAGTTTCCGCCAACAGCGCCTTCCCCCTGCCTCCCCCTTACTCGCGTGCTCCTGTCTTTTTTGTGGAAGCCTGCGACCCAAATCCCTCTCTCTTGCAATCTAAAGAAACAATGACGCAAGCAACCAGCAACGCGAGTCGACGCAAAGGATCGGTCGGCGAGAAAGACAACAACAACAGCAGCAGCAGCAGTGCCACTGCGGCCCCGAGACGATCGCAAACCCCGTCGCGCCAGGACCAGAAGAATGCCACCGGTGGCAATAGCAGCAGCACCAACAGCGCCGGAGCAGCGAAAGGCAAGACGATGAGCAACGCGCGCTCGGCCTCTGCGCCAAAGCAGCGCGGAAGGAGCAACACGGGCTCGTCGTCGTCTGGATCACTGCCTCCCCCACCTTCCAGATACGAGATTGCGCTGGCGAAAATGAAGAAAGAGAGCGAGGGAAAGAGCGACCAGGAATTGCAATTGCTGCTCCAGCAGCTGCTGCAGAATGCGCGATTTGAAGACGCCGCGTACCTGATCTCAGCGAGTGCGTACTTGGATGCAAAGTTCAAGACCTCGGACGTCGTGCGCTTGATGCTGGAGGCGAAGCAGTTCGACCAGACCGCGCAGCTGATCCGCGATATGAAGCTGCAATCGAACCAGCTGCTGGTGACGCTGTTTGTCAAGGAGCTGGTGCGCTGCTCCCAGTTCCACGCCGCTGTGCGCTATGCGCAAGAAATGGTGCAGAACTTTGGCAAGAAGGACTTTGGTCCGCGGGACCAGGAGCGACCTTCCTGGACCCCGCAGGCGCTGATTCAAGCCATGCTCCGCGCGTTCCAGTTCAAGACTGCGCTGAAGTTCTCCAAGCAGTTTGATCTGCTGGATACGTTCCCAGCGTTGCCGCTTGTCGTGAATATGTTTGAAGCTCGTCAATGGGAAGACGCGATCTCGAGCGTCATGGTGGGTGTTTTCCGTCAATCGGTTTTTGTTTGTGTGATGATGCTGATCCAAATCTCTCGTTGCTGGTGCAATAGGAATACCGATTGTTTACGGATTTCCCGATTGAAGCGTTGATCGTGAAGATGCTGGGCGAGAGACAATGGTCGTTGGCAGTGAAATGCATGGGCAAGATCCAACAAAAAGAGCTGTTGGACAAGTACGCCGATGCTCTTATTCGCGAGGCTGCACGCGCTGGAGACTTCATTGTGGCGCTGCGATACTTGCGCGAGTACAAGCTGGATCAAGCGGAAAACAAGCCGCTGTTGCAGTTCCTGGTGGACGCCATGATCACATTTGGTGAAATGTACAAGGCGATCAAGTATGCGATCAAGTTTGGTCTCGACAAGGAGGACCCCGAGGGTGAAGAGACTGGAGCGACAGCGTATGCCACGAAGAAGCTCATCGCGAAAGCGATCGAGATTGGACAGTTTCACGTCGCAACGAGCTACATCAAGAAGCTGCGTCTGAAGGATCAGTTTGTGAAAGAGCTCGCCGAGATGGAGCAGAAGCAGCAAACGAGACTGCGCGAGTTTCGAGAGTTTGTCAGCTTCCGCGAGTCGCAGTTCAGTCACCCGACTGCCCAGCATCAGCTCTATGCGCTCATTGGCGACAAGCTTGCAGCTGATGCGATGGACCTCGTGGAGCTTGACCCAGTGCATGTGGATGTGGTGATATCGGAAGTTGAAGAGATCATCCCAAAGAAGAAACGAGAGGCTACTGAGCAGAAGACTGACGAAGCGGAGGGAGCAGGAAGCGGCCGTGCTGCCTTCGAAACGATGAGCAGCAGTCACGATGCGAGTCTTCAGAGCTCCGAGCGCCAGTCGCGCTTCAATTTCGCGAGAACGAGTGTTCCTGGTATCCAGTCGTCACCGCTTCCGGCAGGTATTGCAGCAGCCCAGTCCAGCGATTCTAGCCAGCAAGAGCGTGCACACGCACCACCTCCTGGTCTCGCTCAATTTGTACAGCCAACTGCTGCGGTTCGCACCGAAGAGAGCTCTTCAAGCTTCAACTTTGCACAGTTTGCGAGCGCTTTGCACACGAACGCTCCACCAGCTCCAGCCTCGTCGCCGACTCATGCCCAGTCGCTTCCAACACCACCAGGCATGCAGCAGATGCAGTTGCAGCAAAATCCGCAAGCAGGTATGCAGCAGCAAACCCAGCAATCGGCCGCGATGTACGCTCAGCACGCACCGATGCTCAATAGCAACTTCGGCAGCGGACCGATTCCTCCTCCACCTCCGTCGTTCGCTCCATCGTACCACCAGGGCAATTACGCGATGCAGAGCATGAATCTGAGCCAAGCGCCGCCATCGTACATGATGCCGCCGCCTCTCTCCGCCCCATCTCAGCAGCAGCAGCAGTATCCAGGCGGAAGCATCGGTAATCCGGGTATGGACATTGCATCGCTCGCGATGCAGTTCCACTCGAGCGGAAATGGACGCGGATTTGGAGCTCCAGGCTTTGGGATGAACAGCCAAGGCGGTGGACCTGTCGGTTATCCACCGAATGCGTCGTCTTCTTCGGGTGCGCCACCAGCGTTGAACCACTTGTTCCCATCGTTTGCGCCTCCCCCGCCACCTCCACAATTTGCGCCGCCGCCTCGATCGTCGTTCAAACCGAGCATCGGGTACACCTCCGTGACGACAACGCGTCAAAAGAAATAGATAGATAAGTTTTCCAACAAGTAAATTGCATGCTTCATCCGAACAACACCCATCGCAAAGATGGAAAATGGCTTTTGCTTGTTGACGGGCGGAAGGCAACGAAGCCGCATCTGAAGGCTCTCAGATCGCAACGAAACTCGTTGCATCCTTCACCATCCCTTCTGTGCGTGGGTTATAAGGATGGCGCTCTCTCCAACACAGCGCGATGAGCTAGCTGCGTGTCTAATCCCGCTTGGCTTTCGGATCCTTGAGCTTGTTGTCGATCTCTTCCCACGCTTTTCCGCGAATACTGAAGAGCCGAGACGCACGCTCCGCAAGCGAGCCGCTACAAAAACACCCATTTTACATTGCAGTGTGAGTCCTGGGATTTCAGAACAACACCAAACAGTAACAAGCAATGAGCTTACCCGCATTTCAGTCCTCGGTGCTGAAGTTCTTGCTTGAGAGTTTCAAGACCGAGTTTCTCGAGCTGGTCTGGACTCTCGAATTGGTTCAGACCAATTGGTTCATGAGGAGGTTGCGCTTCTTGTTCAGGCTTGCCAGTCGCAGGCACAGCAGCAGGGGTAGACGACGTCTCGCCATTGCTCGACTTGTCACTCGAAGCCGTCGACTTCTTCTCGCCGTCGACAGTGATCGCATCAATGACCGCCTGAGACCCCACTGTCTCGTACAAAAACGGCTGAGCTCCGATATTCACCAACAAGATCTCGGTTTGCTCGACGCTAATCGCTGGGAAAAATCCCTTCTGCTTGAGATTCGCCGTGTCGAGACACTGAACTCCCTCGAACGCGACGCCCAGTGGTTCACCATTCTTGGAGAACGAGATCTTTCCTTCATCCAGGTCCAAAAGACACCCGACGACATCATTCTTCTCCCAGGACGATCCGAACTCACTCTCCTTGCCATTCGTCCACTTCAATTGGCGGTTGCCATCATACGACCATGAGCGCGCATGATCGCCGACGCCGTCTCCAGTCTCTGAGTTGGCTGCAAAAGTGCCGTCCGCCCACCCAATCTGAATGACGCCATCCGTGATGAGTCGAACCTCATAGTACCACTTCCCGCTGGTCACGCGGCAACCAAACGCAGTGGCAGTGCCGAAGTTGCTTTGCCCACGAAGCTCGCAGAGTCCGTGCTTGAAGGTTGTACCGACGTTGCCGCCCATAGGCACCAACCAGAACTCCGATGCCGCATCCGAAGAGCGCACCGACATGTGCGTGGCATCCGGTGGCAGCACGCGCGCCTCTTCCAGGATGGCTTGTTTCGCCTGCAGCTTGGTTTTTGCGCTGCGCTTGCGCATTCCTTGGCGAACCGCGTCGCTAATGTCGTCTGGGATCTCACGCTCATAGTCGACGTAGCTCTGCACCTCTTGCTGCTTCTTCTGGTACGCTTCCTCTTTCTTCGATTTCTTGAAATCCGTCAGTCCCGCGCCGCGCAGTTCTTCCTCGCCGTGCGCGTAATCGCAGTCTCGCCCTCGCGGACAGCCCCACCACCGCGGCGCATTTGGAGGCGCCGATCGCCCATTTTCACGCGCTTGAACCCAGCTCCTGCAGAGAACTGTGTTGCGGCGGCGCTTCATGTACGAGTTCTTGACGCCTTCAGACCACGATGGCGTCGCCAAGTACCACCCAGGAATGCCGCTCGGCGTCTCTTCGTCCATGATCTCCTGGTCCGTGACGCCCTGCTTCTTGCGCTGTTCGCGTGCCTCGCCATCGTCGCGCCACTTCTGGACAGCGATCTCTTGGTTCACGTGCCGCAGTCGACGACCATTGAGGTCGCGGCACGCGCCAAAGCTCGTCGTTGCCTTTGCGCCAGCTCCTTTGCCACTGCTTCGAAGCATGGCGCCGAAGCCACCTTTGCCACCGCGCAAGCCGCCACTCAATCGAGCACGCACCAGCATGGGGAGACTCGGCACCAGCGCATTCTCGAGGAGCTTCTTGCCATTCGCGTAGAGATCCAAGAGACCCGCTGGGACCCCCTCGCGCGCCTGCACCTGCTTCTTGACCGCATCGACAGTCGCTTGCGCACTCGGCAGCGAGATGCAGAGCGTGCGGTTGAACTGCACGAGGAACTCGCTCTCGTCCGCCATCTTCTGCTTGAGCTGGTTGGGGTTCACGCTGTCGATTGCTTTCACTTTGCTGTGTCAGTTGTCCTAAAACCCAAAAAGCGCCGCATTCACTCCTTGGCCCATAAACGTAAATATTCTAAAGTACTCTGACATATACATGAAAAGCAGAACTGCAGTGTGCAATAGATCGTTTTGAAACGCTGCTGGCTGCATTCGTAAATTGATGGTTTCCATTCAGCTTTATTCGTAAATAATGAAATGCAGTTGAACTTTGCATCCCAATCACT
>JAASFO010000334.1:0-25246 GCA_023333815.1 Globisporangium recalcitrans
GGCTACGACGCGTCCACGCTCAAGATCAAGAACTCGTGGGGCACGCGCTGGGGCGAACAAGGCTACATCCGTCTGCGCCGCGGCGCCTCGGGCACGGGCACCTGCAGCGTCTACACCGACATGTCCAGCCCGACGTTCTAGGTTGAGTGAGTGCGAATAAGTGACTGTAGTAGGTTGTTGGCGGGGGCGTGGCCATAGGATATCTTCGTGTGTATGAATGGATGGCTGCATTGTTTGTTGTTGGCAAGTAGATGAGTTGTAAGTCGTGAATGAATCAATATGCAGCTTGCAATAGGTAGATTGGTACCTTGGTTCAGAGATCAGTCACAAGCAGACATGAGCGCGATCGGGCTTCAGAGGAGGGCTATTTCGATTTGCGAGCAAGAATAGTTAGTTCCCACTCTCGAAAGACGCAGCTCTACATATGTGAGGCGAGGGTATCAAAACAAAATCACCACCGCAGAGGAGCGCTTGTATATTCTTCCATCATTCGCCGTCATGACACATCTCCAGGGCTACGAGCCACAGCAGCAGCCGCAGCTTGGGAAGAAAGCCCAGCCTTCGCACGAGAAGAGACACGTTTCCCAGAGCCAACTGGAGACCCAAGCGCTCTGCCGTCTCTTTCGGTCCACTGGCGGAAGCACAGACGAGAGCGAGTCCAGTTCCTGGAAGAAGCAGACTGGGTGGCACGCACTCGAGCAGGCTGCAAAGCAATCCGCCGAAAACCTGCTGGCGAGAGGAACGATGGAGACCCAGTTCCCGCTCTTTGGCGTCACATGGGAGCGCAACCACGTCGTCGCAATTGACTTGTCTGGAAACGGGCTCTGCGGCAAAATTCCGAGCGACATCGCCCACCTGCGCTTCCTCAAGACGCTCCAGCTGCGCAACAACCCCAAGCTCAAGGCACGATCCCCACTGGAATGTGCTCGATGCCGCATCTGCGATACTGCTATCTCGACGGCACGAGTCTGGAGAAGACGCTTCCGTCCCAAATCGCGCACTCGCTTCAAATCACGCAGTTCCACAGTTCCGGAGCGGCTGCAACCGTGTGCTTCCTCACAACCAACCCACACGGCAACCTCCGATGGACTTCGGACATCACCGAGTCTGAGGTGTTCATGATGCACTCGTCGCTGAAGAATCTCCATGAGCGTCCCAAGATCCAGGAGACTGCGATCGAGTGCAACGCGCGCAACGCCACTGGTCCCGAACGCACAGCCGCAGCGATCGAACTACAGCGCATCTACCGCGCGAGAATCGAGCGCACCAAGTCCAGAAAGTACCTCAAGTCGCTCTTTCAGCGCAGCTTTGATCCAAACAGCGGGCTGGAGTACTTCGTGGACGCTCGCACGGGGGAAGCGACTTGGGAGATACCGACGTTCGTCGCATCACCTCGCCAGCAGCAGCAGCTTCCAGACAGCAACAACGAGGAGAGCCACAGCTCTCAGAGCATCGCAGAGGCGTGACAGCCGTACGCCGACGGCTACGGAAACACGGCAAGTAGTGTCTTGATTCTTCGTTCGAACCAAACTTGTTTGTCGCACTGACTCGCTCTGTTACTCGCTTGCCAATCATTGTAGTATTACTGGAACAGCATCACGGGCGAGTCTACTTGGGAGCCACCAGTGCTTCTCAGTCGCATTTACCAGGAGCTCGAAGCCCGCTATGGCGCCGACAAGACCGATGAAGAGCGCTCTGAGCTCTTCTTCCAAGACATCGACAAAGACAGCACAGGGGAGATCAGCAAAGACGAGTTCGCGCTTCTCTGCGGGGAGCTCGGGATGGCGATGTCCAACAAGCAGGTCGACCGCGTCTTCAGCGAGCTCGACACAAGTGGCGACGGCGAATTGAGTCGCCAGGAGATCATCGCCTGACTGACCAGATCGTACAACTGACTGACTCTCTTTCGATCATTTAACACAAACCGCATCAGGATCATTCATCATCGGACAAAATCTCCATGAGCTTCTCGGAGTCAGCAATTGTGCGCGTCAGACAGATGATCTGATTGCCAGTGATCAGATACGTGTCTGTGCACGAACACGTCACAGTGTCCGAGTCCGCTGCTGATGTTGCTTCCCCAGTCCCATGCCCATTTGGAATCGGCATCTTCCGCTCTGTTTCAGCTGATTCAACTCTCTGGAACGTTGCGTCAAACTCGACGATGACCGAATATCCACTTGCGTACATGCGTTTCTCGTCCACCGAGAGAACTCGCACGCATCGATTCAGCAGCGACACGTACTGGATTATGCCGTGCATGCCGTGGAATGTTCCCCAAAATGGGAGCTCTTCTGGAACTTCAGACTTGATGAAGAAAGTTGGCGCCACCACCGGTCCGAGCAAGTGGACATTTGGGACAACGTGGTAGATCATCTCGTCCCCCTCTCTCTTTGTCGCCACGCACTTCACCAGCATGATATTCCCTTCATCATCTTCCTCGGTGATACTATTCCGCATCGTCTGGGAGTCTGTCATCGCTTGCTGCATGCCTTCATACCACGTCGTTCGCGTTGCGTCAGACTTCGTCACGAAAGTGAGTGTCTGGTCCACTTCGCGACTTCGATCAAAGACTTCCACTTGGAAGCCAAATGCACCGATGCCTGGATTCTTGACGCTTCGTCCGAACGCGATCCATTTCCGTGCATTGCAAACAACCAGCTTCTTGGGTCGCGAGGTCCAATGCTGGGTCTTTGCCATCAGAAATTGCTTGAGCTTGGTTGTCGAGTTCGCCTTCGCCTTCACCGAAGAGCCTGCCGCAGCTGCTGGTTGTGCCGTGACAGCAGCATCTTCCAAGACGAGCAAGCAGCTTTCTTTCTCGAACCGAAGATGCACTTTGACCCATTTCGATCGCTTTTGATACACGTAGCCAGAGATACTCGCACCGTCTTCAATTGCGTCAAAAGAGGTTGCTGTGTCTCCTTTCAGCACATCGATGATCGATTGCGGGTACTGGCTTTGCGAGCGGCTCCGAAACATATCCGTCGGGTTGATAACTTCATTCCCCATGGCGAGGTTCTGGGGAGAACCGAATCCCTCTTTCTCGATCGGCAGTCGGCGGAATGGCTCTAACTCCTGTGAAAGGAAGCCCGTCGCAGAGGACGAAGGACGCCCAAGTGGGAAGACATCGTCGGTGCCGTCACTTCCCCTTCTCCCGTCCACTCCGTTACCCACTCCACTGTTTCTCAGCGAGCCGAGACCGAGTAGCGCATCATCAAGCGCGTCGATTTGCTGATAATGGGATGCGACGAGCGAGGAACTGAATTCGTTCCAACCAGCAAAGCTGTTGCAATACTGACGAATCAGCTCTTGCTCTAACCTTGGGGAGCTGCAAATCTTGTGGATCTTGACACCGAGGATCGCCAAGTGAGCATCGTACGGATGGGTCAACGAACTCTGGTGCAGCTTCCGCAAGATGAAGCCCAGAATCGAATCTGGGGGGCGAAACACGCTGCGCAAGAGCGGGTTGTTCACTCGCCCGTTCGATGCCACGCGATCGAAAAGGTTCAGGTACAGCTTCACGATTCGGCAATGCAGGATATTCGCTTTCGGGAATTTCTGGAAAATGTCGATGAGCGACGTCGCGAGATCGAACTTTGCCAATTGGCTGTCGACAGACTCTTTGCCCATGCGGATGACAGCATCCACGAACTCAACGACTTGGATGACGAGCAGGATGGACGCCAGCGGACGATGATTAATCACACGCTTCCCAGATGTTGGCGAGAAACAAGTCGCCGGAGGCTCGATAAGACTGTGCTGCATCTGCCGTCTCGCCATTTCGGGTGCTATCGGTGAAGTAGCCATCGGGAGGACCCGCGGAGGCAGCGCTGACTGATTTTGAAGCTCATCGCTTTTTGACTTATCGTCAGTTGTGTCCTCTCGATCGCCATCCTGTGAGTCTTCAGAGTCGCTATCGCTGAAGCAGTCGCGAGATGCAAACTCTGTGATTGTCGAGATGTGCTGGTGGTAGTTGATCGCAGCGCACAGCGTTTCCACCACAAGCTGAACAGGCAGCACAAACAAACTCATCTGGGCTTTATCCGAAAGTGAGTACTCAATCGCGCATTTGAGAACGTCAATCACAAGCGCAGACGGGATGCCAGCACCATCCGCGTGATTTGCATCCAGGTATCGGATCTCGGCGACTCCAACTTCCGCTATCCGAGTCACGATTTCCGGTTTCTCAAGCAGCGCCACCATCACGCCATCTTTGATCTGCTCGTGCAGAGATCGGTCATTTGGGAGAACTTTCGGCGGGAAGATCTCTCTCTCAAAAGACTCCACGCTCTCGTACGATGCCAGCTGGATCTTCGCCTGGATGTAGTAGCAGAACGTGTTTGGGAACCGCTGCGTCAGCACTTTCACCAGGATGTCAGCGCAACCGCTGACGCGCGCATGGATGAGCGGATCCCTGAGATTGAACTGGGACGTTGTAGCTGTCGCATTGGGCTCTGGTGGTACGTCCATGATCTGCTGCACGAGACTCTGGAGGATCGACTGGAACGGGTACTGTCTTCGTTGCGCGAGATGGATGAGACCGTGGAGCAGCGAGGACACTTCCGGGTTGTACGCATGGTGAGTAAACTGTGCAAAGAGAGTCTCGTTCCCTGGGACTTCAATATTCGACAAGATTGAGTGCACCGACGGGTACACAGCGAAGTTCTTGGTGATTCTGCACATGTTTGCGAGCAAAACGCTGTCGATCCCGGTCTCGCAGTCTTCTTCGCCAAGAGCGCTTGGTTTGCCGGTTCCTGCGCTGTCTTCCAAAACTGGTTTTCGCCAGAGAAAACGATACATGCCAGAGAAAATGCGCTTCCACTCGACCAATGTCAGCTCGTCGATGTGCAGGATGTACCCTCGCAGCGCTGCACTCGCTTCGCTCTGGTCGGAAAATCTGCTACTGCCACCGCTGCTACTGCCTCGTCCCAAGCCCATTTTTGAAAACGACGAGCGGCCAAAGCTCCCAGCAAAGTCCAGCAGAAACGGCTTTGTGATCGCCAGTGGTGATGGTTTCTTCTTGTCGGGGCTCTTGGAAGTCGGCGATTCGTCCTTCTTCACAGCCGACGATGCTCTGTCGTCAGCACCATTACCATTGCTCGCTGGCTGCTGCTCTTCATCCCCACGCTGCTGGTTCTTGCCCTTCGCGACAGTCGCTGGCGACGTGGACGAGAGAATCTTGGGCGATCCGTGCCACGTCATCGCCTTGAGGTAGAAGCGCACGATGATCTCAGTCGCAATGTATGGCCGTCGGTACTTTTCGGGGTCCGCGATCGGGCTCTGACTCAGCAGCCCTTTCTTATCGCCTTCACGCACAATCGGCAGCTGATGGTGACTCGACTTGTGATGGTGATGATGATGCGAGTGGCTGTGGTTGTATTGACTGCTGCTCGGCTCCGGAAAGTTCGTCGCGTAGATGAACACCTGCGCGATGTTCTCCGGCTCGAGCAGCATCATCTGCATGGGCGACATGGCACGCTCGCGCTTCTGCACGAGAGCTAGCACGGTCTCGGTCTCGTAGCATGCACAGAACACGTTCTGCAGCGCCTGCGCCTGGCGGAGCGCCTCCGAGTTGTGCAGCGCGTGCGACGTCGTGATCGGGTCGCGCACGCCAGACGTCTTGCGCGGCAGGTGTGTGAACGGCGGCGTACTCGCCAGCGCTGCCAGCGACGACAGCGAAGAAGACGCGGACACGAGCGGCGCGCCATGGCTGCCGTTCATGCTGCCGCTGGTTGAAGCCAACGCGGACGTGCTCGCCGCGCGCGCGGACGCGTCCAAAAGCAGCACGGGCGTCGCCGCTGGCTGCTCACTGCCGCTGCCGTCGCTCTCGGCGTCCGAGTCGGACTCGGTCTCCACCAAGCACGTGCACTTGCGCGTCCACATGCCGCCGCCGATCATCTCTCTCTCTCGTAATGCGCTCGCTCGCCTTCTTGGTTCCCTTTGCTGTTGTGCGAATGCGCTGCTTCAGGCTCAGAATGCGGAATACATGACAAAACGAGTGTAGCTGTCGACTTAGCGGTCGTGGGTGAATTACTTTGCAGCTCGTCATCGTCAGCTCTAGGTTCGAGTTTCCCATTCTTCATGAAGCAAAAGTCACCAAAACGTCACTCCAGATTAAGTTGACATCAAAGAAGACAGTCGAAAGATCTGAAAATTGACCGTCAAGTTGTCTTGAAGCCCTTTCTATTGCGATATTTCGAAAAACTTGCTGTGCTGAACGGACGCAATGAGAAGCTTAAGTTGCAAGCGTGAACAGACACTGTCGCAAACCAAAAGACAGCGCAACGTCAGCCTCTGTGATCGAAGGGAATGCTGCATCAACCACCTCCGACGCCGTGTGTTTCCTCTCGCTCACCGTGCGCCGCAGCGTCAACGGCACTCTCGTTCTCGAGCGCGAGCTGGAAGCACAACCAGCAATTGGCTCGAGTTGACGTGGTACTCGTGGACGAGAAAGTCGCCCGAGTCCGGGTTGATCGCTGCTGCGAGGAACAAGCCGCAGGGACTGAATGCGACACACGAGCAGCCTTTCTTGCCCGTTGGCAGGCGACAGAGCACGCGATGCGGCACGAGACACGACTCAGTTGGGCTGCGTTTGCACACTATGAGGGGGTCGAGTGTGCTCATTTGCTGCGTGTCCCTTGGTATCGCTTGAGGCTGCGCATTGTTGTCGTGACTGGGACTGGCTGGAGAGGCTGCCTGTAGTAGCTCTCGGTTGTTGTCCACTTGAGGTGGACCCTTCTTGATCTCGTCATCAGGGCGATGATGGTCAGCTGGCTCTGTGGTACTGTCCTCCTGAGTCAGAGCCAAAGAGCTACCAGCACTGGACACTGTCGCGCTGTTTGCGCCGACGACAGCCACGGGCGGGATGATCGGCCGAACGTCGATGTAGATCGTCGACAGCACCACCGCTCGTCGTCGCTTCTGGTACTGCAGATAGACAGCAGGGACACCGGCAGTAGCAGAGATAGCGCTGCCTCCTGGTGGTGTCCACTGCCATTGGGACTTCGCCTGGTACTGGTCCATCCACGTCACGATCTGGTACTCGTAGAGCTGCAGACGAATAGAGCCATTCTCTGCTCGAGAACCAGCGCCATCACCACCATCGTCATTTCCAGCGTCGTGTTGTTGCAGATCTGAGTCATCCAGAGGAGACAAAGTACGAAGCATGATGTTGCCTTTCTCGCTCACGGGACTGTAGAACACCCAGGCGATCCGACGCCGAGGCTGCTGTCTACCATCTGGCTCCGATCTCGCACTCGGTTCTTCTTCTTCTTTTTCTCCCACGTGCTCGAATCGCACGCCGTTGTGCTCTTTGGTCTTCATCGTCCTCGTTTTCGTCTTCTCTGTCGTGGGGATCTCAAAGATCTCCAAGAGCAGCAGCGAGCGCGGCGACAGGAACTCCACGAGCGTGATCGGGAGCCGCAGCGACTGGTACCACTTGAACGCGTCTGTGGTTCACAAAAGTTGATTAGTTCGCATCAACGACAAGATGAGTTTGTTCAGAGAACAACGAGCGACTACGTAGAACGTACTTGCGAAGCTGCACGAGTAGTTGAGCTTTGCGCGCGACGTCGTAACCATCGGAAGAACCGGTTTCCCGTGAAGCGGTCGACCAGATGCACCTGCACCTGGGGCTTTGAGTACACGCCAAACGGCAGCTCGTCACACCGCTCGACAAAGAGCTCGATCCAGCACTTCTCGGCGATCGGAGCGAGCGATTGCACCTGCGCCTGCGCTGTGGACGAGAGCGAAGGAGGTGATCCTGGAGGCGTTCGAAGCGTCCCCATTGCCAGGATGATGCGTTCGGCTCCCCATGGCATGCAGGAGACAAGCGATCGGTTGCTGCTAAAGCAGCTGCCGAGCGACAAGCTCAGTCGCGGTCCTGAGATGCGAGCGTTGCCGATCTGGGAATTCGCGCCACTGCTGTCGGCGTTGTCGTTGTTGTCGCGTGGGGTGCTGGTCGTGGACAAACGACTCTGCATTGGAGCCTTTCTAGTCTCCGCATCGCGCTCTTTCTTCTTCTTCTTGCTCCTCTTGCTGCCACTTTTCGCTTCTTTGGGTGGCTTCTCAGGCGATGCTCGTGGTGTTGCTGTGTCAGTCCGCACCAGCAGCGGCGACTCGGACTCGGCATTCTGCGCTGCGTTCGCGACACCATCTCGGGCTCTCTTGGTTTCTTCTTCTTCGAGCGATTTCCTGAGCAGCGACTTGAGTTCACTTGCGCTCGTGGGCGGATTCCCACTGCTAATGGGATCACCAGTACCCCCAGCGCCGCCACTTGGTGCGTCAAAGCTTAGCTTGGACAAGCCGCTGTCTTTCTTGTCTTTTGTCTTCTTGGTCTTGGATTTGCTCGACGCCTTGGCAGGTGAGTTATCGTCCTTCACCATCGATCAACTCACGCTGCTTTCGCTTGGACGAGCTAGTTCGGCACTGAGGACTGAACGGTCGAGGACCACACCTTCAAGAGACCCCAACGCGACTTCTTGGTCTTCCTGAAAATACCTGGAGAGCAGATAGAGAGACAGGCGCTTGACGGAAGGGGCTGTTGATAATGAGATACTCTATTGAATGAATTGGAGACTACTGTAGTTCGCTCAGTGCAGATAACTTGATCGTTGGCTGTGCCTTGTCGATGGCTCGACAAACAATCAGATTCGCAAGGGCGACGACGCAGTCGCAGCTTGGCACAGCGAGGATCGGAAACGCGAGGGCGACTCCAGCACAAAGTCCACCTGATTAAGCGAGCAACGCCAGAGGTGAGCAAGTATGTTAGACAACGTCCCCATTGAGACAACCACATTCCGTTCTCCGCCTCGCTCACCATTTCGTGGACCATTCGGTGGCTCTCTGGTGCAATTTGGTTCTCGAGCAAGTGCATTCTCACTTCCTCTGCTCTCAGAACAATCGAATCTCTCGGCACCAGGCTGCACATCCAAACAGCAATCAATCATCGAAACATAAGAGTGTACAGTTAGTTCCATTACGACCCAGCAGCAGCATCGACTAACAGAATACACGCACTCGAGCGCTGGCGCAAAGCCCGTCTTGGAACAGGACGACGTCACGCCAAAGAGATACCGGTACACCCGCAGCATCAGCTTGATCTCATGACGCGAAACCTGCGCAACATAGCCACTCATACGATCAGCATTCCAGTTGATATGACCAATGTCCTGCATGCCCTTCGTACCTTGGCACGTCGCAGTCCGATGAGGTTGAGTCCCGCGAGCTTGGCTCTGTTCCCGATCGCGAGACCGTAGGGCAGCACGTCGCCGTCGACCGCGCTCTTCCCGCCAATCATCGCCAAGCTCCCAATTTTAACATGCTGCTTGATCCCCACCTGGCCGCCGATGATCGCAAAGTCGCCGATCTGCACGTGGCCAGCGACGCACACGTTGTTCGAGAGCACGACGCGGTCGCCCACGTCGCAGTCGTGGCCGATGTGCGCACCGCAGAGCAGCCAGCAGTCGTCGCCGACCCGCGTGGGCGTGTCCAGAGTGTACGACGTGCTGCCGTGGATCGTCACGTGCTCGCGGATGACGCAGTTGCGGCCGACGACCAGCGACGAGCGACCGGACGAGGAGCAAGCGCCACTGTACTGCGAGTGCTTCTTGTCCTGCGGCTCGCCACCGATGCACGCGAACGGGTGCACGACCGTGTCGCTGCCGATCAGCGTGCGACCCTCTACGACCACGTGGGCTTTGAGGAACACGCCGTCATCCAGCTCCACATCTGGGCCGATGATGCTGTAGGGGCCGATGTGCACGTTGCGGCCGATCGACGCGTTCGGGTGCACGACCGCCGTCGGGTGGATGAACGGCGAAGAAGAGGACACCGCGTCTGCGCCGAGCTCTTCGACATGGCGGTGCTGTCGGTGGCCGAGCGCGCCGCCCAGCTGGCTCCCGCTCTGCACACACAACAATAGAGATACGCGTAAGCGCCTCACCAGTTATACAAAGCACGCATTGTGAGAGAGCGAGCCAGTCGCTTACCGTCACGTGCGAGACGTACGCCTCCATCGACTCGATGGACGCCGTTGACGCTGTCGACTGCAAGGGATTTACACAGAGACAGAGAGACGTGCGAGCTCAGCACTATAGCGAAGGTCAGTAGAGAGAGAGAGAGAGAGAGAGCTGCTGCGTGAGCGTACCGAGCAGCGCAGCCAGGCGGCGGTGGCGGTGGCGCGCGCGGCGTGCGGCCGCCAGCATCTGCTCCACATTCTGCTTCTTGTTCGAAATGCTTCGACTGAGAAGAATGAACTAAGCGCCAAGAAATGCGTCTTTTTCGCCCAATGAAAAGTGACTAAAATAGAGCATCGACAGATACGATTGGCTGCAATGGTATTTTCGCACTCGATGACAACTTTGACAAGCAAGAGCAAACTTTGTCAATGGGAGACAAAGCCAACCACCGTTCTCTCAACACCGTTGAGTTCAAGTCTCTCTTCTTATCACCCGCCGCCACACATGCAGCTCGTACTCGTTCGTTCACATTGCTACTATACGCTCACTCACACACTCGGCTATCTTGCAGTCTACAGGACCCTTTCCTGGCGATCGTCGAGCAAAATCCGCAGCTCCTCAATAGTTCAGAAGCACAGCTGTCTCCTCCTCATCGGTGGAAGACCGACGCGAAGCCCTCGGAGAAGAAGTAGAGCGTCACGCACATCAGTACGAGCGCCACGAGCAGCGTCGTGCTCTCGGTGCGTCCCCAGCCTCGAAGCAGCAGGTTGAGACTGAACCCCTGGGTGCTGCTCTGGTGCTGTCGCTCTTCACCCAGGACCCCGCCGCTCTCAGCCAACAGCAGCAGCTCTTCTTCGTCCGCAACTTGGTTGTCCTGCTGAAACGCGTCGAGCAGCTGCTTCTGGTGCTGCGAGAGCTTGCTCGCGTGCGCCAACTCGACTTGCAGCTCTTGGATCTGCTTCTGGGACGCAGCTTCGCTCTCGTGCGCGAGTTTCTGCAGCGCCACGCAGTCGAGTTCCAGCTGGTGGATGCGCTGCTGGGTCTCGATTTCTTGCGATCGCGAGCTCTTGTGGGCTTGAGCGAGCTGCACTCGCTGTTGCTGCTGCGCCAGCTCGGTCTCTAGGCGAACAATGACACTCAGCCGCTCGGCTTCCACTTCGCGGATCGTCTTGAGTTCGTACTGGAGCTCCTCGCATTCGAGACAGGTGTGCGCTGGCTCGACGATCGTCTCCGGCGGCTCACGCTTCAGCATGATCGCGCCATCCTCGTCGTCCTCGTCATCATCGGTCATGTCGTTCGGATCAATGAGGTTCTCAACAAAGAACGACTCGCTGTCCCCGATCGACTCGCGCTCTTCCTCGGGCTGCACCTCATCATACTCACTGTCGTAATCGCCAAACTCACCATCGTCGCCGAGCAAGAACGCGCTCGTGCAGTCCGACATCCGGAAGGACTCGCGCAGCTCGAGCGACGACATGAGACCTGTGAGGCTCTCGCGCGACTCGCTGCCGCGGATGAGCATCTCCATCTCCATCATCTGGATCTGCTTCTTGAGGCTCGTCGCGAGCTCCTGCACGCTCTGCATCCGCTCGAGGTCCTTGCGCAGCCCCTCGTTCTCCTCCTGCAACGCGTGCATCAGCAACAACGCCTCCTCCGTGCGTTTGTCATTTTCATCCTCGACGATCTCGTTCACGGACGCGTGGATCTGGATGCGTTTCGCGCGACTCGCAAACTGGAGCGTGCTCTTGGTGTCCTCGACAAACTGGATCGCCGGCGAGACGCAGCAAACGAACAGCACGCGCGCAGCGCCGCTCAGCGACGGCTGCAGGATGCGCGTGAGCTTGCTGTCGCGGAAGCTGATGTGGTGCGACTCATCCCGAAGGCTGTTGCGAGATGATGACGACGATGAGAGCGCACTGATGACGCGGGAGAGCGCCAGCAGACTGCGGTTGATGTTGCCCGCTTCCGTGAGTCGCTTGCCCTGCGCGCCTGTGCGCTGCGAGCTCTCGGACCCCGCGAGGTCGACAAAGTTGAGGCATCCGATGCGCACGCAGTCGCCAAAGGCACTCTTCTCCATCCTGGACTCTTCAGATGGAACTTCGGTGCAATCGCCACCACCCTGGTTTACAGGTGAACTTGACGCTGAAGCAGCAGCGCGAGACTCGATGACGACGCGGAAGATCGTGTGCGAGCGACTGCTCTTCTCGTTCATGTTGGTCGCGCCGACCGAGCGATTCCGCTCGCCGTCTCTCAGCGCCATCAGCACACTGCGCGCATCCGAGACGACGCGCTCCGAGGCGTCCGTGAACACGCCGTGCACCGGGTGCTCTCGCACGTTCACTGCGGCACTAGACGAAGAGGACGCTGCCGATGTGTCCACCAGGAGATCGCGCACAGTCTCGTTGTAGATCTCAATGTACGACACGCGCACGACAAAGCTCGTGTCGGCTTGTCGTTTCGCCATTTCGTCGAAAATGTCCTTCACAGCGAGTTGGATGATCCCGTCTGTCTGAAGTGGACGCTTTGTACGGTCATCCTCCTCCTGCGTGTCCACATTGGTATTAGCATTCAGTCCCAAAGTGTCGTCTGCAAAAACACTCCTCTTAAAAGAGGAGTCGCTGCTGTTGGTAGTAGTAGCACGCAGCGACGTGCCCTGCATCGTGAACGTCTTGCCACTGCTCGTCTGCCCGTAGGCGAAGATCGAGCCGTGGATGCCGTCGAGCGCCGAGCGCGCGATCGACTGCGCGAGTCCGTCGTAGATCGCCTGCGTCGAGTGGCGCTCGCTGTACACTTCGTCAAACGCGTACGCTCCGCCATTGCGACGACTGCGACTGCGACGGCTCGTCCGTGATGAAGACGCAGACACGTCTGGGCTGGAGCTTGGATTGTTGTGGCTGTTTGTGATTGAAGCGACTTGTGTGATGGTGTTGGTCTGTGGGTGGACGCTCCAGACCGACTGGCTGTTCGTCTTCTCACGCGAGAGCAGCGGACTAGCGACCACGAATCACAAGATCAGTTGCCTCATATACCACCTCAGGTACAGCACGAGGTAGGCATCAGAATCGAACGCGCACTGTGCGTACCGGAAGCGCACCGTGACGCGGATCGTCTCGCCTGCTGCTGCTGTTTGTTGGCTCTCAAACTCTTCGTCATCGCTACTGCAGGAGGACGCAACACCAGACAGCAATCTCCAGTCAGTCTTCTTCATACCCAGCACCACACCTTCCCTCGCATGTGCTAGTTAGAACATACCTGAGACTGTTGCAACCCGACGCCATCACGTCGTAGGTGGCGCTTGAGCTCCCACTTCGCTTGAGCAGCGCAGCGGACGACAGCGACGGCGCCACAGACGCTGGCGACTCGAACGGATCCACAGCAACGGGAGAAGATGACGACGAGAGCGAGCGAAGTGGAGACGTGAACGGATCACTCGCGTCGCTATCGCCAAAGGCTGAGCTGCTGACGGAGGACGCTGTCGTGGTCGCTTCACTCTGCGCGCTTCGGTCGCTCAGACGGTGGTCTGAGGCAGAGCGCGGCGGCCACATGCTGGCGTGACTGGCGGCGGCGCTAGTGGCGACGAACTGTCCTGACTGGCGCTATGCTTGTGGTCGAAGCCTTGCTTGCTTTCTCGCACCTCACTTTTTTTCTGGACGAAAGGCAGATGATAATGCCAGTTGCTGATCATCTGACGACGACCCAAAATAAGAGTCATCTGAATACAAGATGAACTGATGGTCTTCAGATGTCTCTTATTTTGGGAAGGGAGACCCAAAGTTAAGTTTCAGGTGTGTTGCTATGAAGGATGCGATGACATGCACATCAAACTCAGATGGATGTTGCGTGTGCTGCGGGTGAGCTTCCTCAACTCGGACCCAGTCTACGAGTACATGGGCGTGAGGCGCGAGTCGGTGCCGTCGTGGCCAGCACTCAACGGGACAGTCACCCAGCTCTTCATCGACAGTGGCGACTGGTCCATGAGCTTCCACCAGTATGTCGCTGAGCTGCTGGACGCCGACCTGCGCGTGCTCATCTGCGCGGGCGACACCGACGTAATGTGCAACTGGCAGGGCAACGACGCGTGGACCAAGGCGCTCGAGTGGAAGGGCACAAAGGGCTTCAACGCGGTCGCTGAGGAGCCGTTTTACCCAGCCGCGTCGTCGACAACAAGTGGCGGAGCGCTTCGCGCATTCGAGAACGGTGCGTTCTTGCGCGTGTTCAATGCTGGCCACATGGCTCCGATGGACCAACCACAGCTCACTCAACAGCAAGCAATGCAATCTAAAGTGTTGATAATAATAGCACTTAAATAGGAATCGCAACCATTTGACTGTCTGTCTGCTCTAGTCTAGTGGTGCTGGTGCGTCATCATGACCAGCGCGTTCGCCAACTCGGCGCGCGCCTGCTTCGCCTTGCGGAACCGGTCGCCGATTTTCGAAGACACGAGTTCGTGCAGCTGGACGGAAATGCCCAGGTCCGCGCGCTCGAAAAGCTCGTATTTCAGACTCGTGAACGCGCTCTGGAGCTTCTTGTCCTTCCTCGCTCCTTCCACTTCGTAGAGTCTGAGCGCACTCTCACTGATCAGCACCTGACCGCCTTTGCCCAGATCGCCCATCTCGCGCGCCACGATCTCGCTGATGCCCAGGTACGTCATCTTGCCCGTGGTCGGGTGTTTCGCGCTGATGAGCTGCTCGTCGCCGTCGTGGATCGCCATGCGCACGCGCAGTCCGTTGAACACCAACTTTCCCCAGAGGTCGTACACGCGGTGCGCGTGGTCCGTCTTGAGGATCGACGGCGGCCAGTGCACCTTGAGCAGCTTCTCTTGCACGTGCAAGCACCACAGCATCGCGTCCGAGACGTTGTGGAACGCCAGCTGGAACGCGTCGCCGCAGGTCGTGATCTCGTAGCCGCTGCACCTGAGTAGCTCTTGACGCATGAGGTCGTCGTGGAGCGACTGCGCGTCCGACATCGCCTGTGGGTCTTTCGCCCAGAGCGACGTCGAGCCTTCGATGTCGGTGCACACAAAGATCGGACGGAACATCGGCGGCTCGACGATCCGGTCGGCATTCTCGAGCGCTTCGGGGAAATAGCCGCTCTCGAGAAGCTGCTCGTACACGGAGGGCGGCATGACGGGACGCAGCGTGTTGTAGCAGCACGTGACGCTCGTGCCGATGACCAGCGCCGATGCGCCGCCGGATAAATAGTAGAGCGCTTGGCTCACACCGACCCAGAACATCGGCACGTCGACAACCCGGATGAGGAACTCCACGAGACACGCGGGGAACACGAGCACGCAGTAGACGATCGCCAAGTTGCGGATGCGTCTCTGCAGAAAAGTCGCATTCGGCGGCACGACGCGCCGTGTGCGCTTCTTCATCGACAGGAACAGCGAGCAGCCCAGTGGGTACAGGAACGAGATCCAGACGCACGCCAACTGGAAGTTGAGCGCAATGTCGCGCACGGTACGCTCCTGTTTCGGGGACATGAGCGCCGAGAGCACCATGAGCAGCGCGAACAAAGTGGCGATGCTGTACGTGCGGATGCAATACTTGCGCACGACCTGCTGCTCGCGCTCGCGACCGCGGTCCATGGACTTGGCGATCAGCCGCGTGAGCTCGTACGCGAGCGAGAACACCCAGAAGGTCATGCAGAGCAGCGCGACGTCGCCGACGAGCGCGATGGTGACAACCATGGACTTGCCGCTGCTGGTCTTCTCGGTCTCGTCGCTCGCGTAGATGACGCGCACGCCCACGAGCTGGCCGTTCTCGACATCGTCCAGCAGGTCGCGCACGCCGCTGTAGTTGAGCAGCACGCACAGGTAGAACACGAGCCGCGCGAGCGAGTAGATGAAGTAGGAGCGCACGACCGAGTAGGTGATGTACTGCACGGCCGAGTCGTCCGCCTGGATCTGCTTGAACGACAGCGCCAGCGTCAGCAGCGACGTCACGGTCGCGATGCCCAGCACGAGCGCGTAGATGAGCGTCCAGTTGTACTGCGAGTCATCCAACATCCACCCGACTTGTGTTGTCTGGACTTGTTCTTTGCTTGGCTTGCTGCTGCTGCTGCTTGCACTCGCGTTTCCGCTTGCTTGTTCGCTCACGTGCTGGAGTCGCGCTTGTCTTTGCTTGCTCGTGGCCGTTCTGGGGAGTGATGGCACAGTCAAGCACTCGCTTCTTCATTGACTGCTTGCGGGTGTTTGATGAGCTTGACAAGTGAGACCAAGTGCTGTCCTAGGGTTGGAGGAGGGAGGCAGACCTGCCATCTGCCTGCCAGCTAGCTCCTTGATCCTGATCCAGCATTCTCTGCGTCATAATCAGAGCAATATTTGCTTGGTGCAGAGAGAGAGAGAGAGTGTGGTTGCAAGAATAGCCAGACAGAGAGTTCAGCAAGACAGTGGAACAGCAACTTGGAGAGTAGGCTGTTTCGCAGTTTATGAGATGGTACAAACCTCAGTGTCGACATCGTCGGGTAGAGTGATCGCACTGCTGTTATTCTATTGAGCAGGATTCCGATGTCTTGAAGTGGCTCTTTTTTTCTTGCAGAATGCCCTTTTTCTTGCTTGTTGCTTGCTTGTTTGCACAGTCATTCCTCAGGTTTACACCATCGAATTCGCGCTCGACATCCTGCGATTCCGATCTTTCCGCACATTATTGCCACCAATGCTTCAACGCGTAACTGTGCACCACTGAAGGGGGTTTCCGCAGCGTGCGCAGTGCCTCGCCTCTTTTCTGCTGGGGTGGAGGGACACTATTGTCGCTGTCTTGAAGTTGCTGGAGCCAACCATTGGTTCAGGATGAACGCGTTGCGTGTGTCAGGAGCAAGCCACGCCCAATCGTTTCCGTCTTCGCCAGCGAGTGCAGCCGAAGCGTCTTGCCACTGCTTCAGATCTCGTGCCAACGACGCAAGGAGCAGAGTTGCCCATTGAGCGAGAGCTCCGTTATCCGTCGTCCGCTTCCTCCACTGCGCTTGCTTCTTCTGCAGCACAAACTGAAAGCTTTGCAGCCCAATGCACCACACCTACAAGCAGACAGTTCATTGCGAACATTTCGTCAGCAGAACCAGTTTCAAACGGCTAAATAAGATCAACGATACGTCTGCAACACCAAAACTGCCACAATGGCGTCATCATGCGTACCTCGTATTTCTGCACACCGATAAACGCCAAGCTCTTGCGCGTCTTGGTCTGTTTCTTGCCGCCTTTCACCAAATCACTCGGTTCCGTCTCATTTTGTAGACTCGAGCTTGGGTAATCTCCTTCGCGTCGAACACCTTCAATCGCCACCACCAAAGCATCATCTGCGGCTGTGGCGCTCAGAAGACACCGATTGATGCCTTTCTCGGTTCTCCCAATGATTTCACGGGTGCTTTGGTAGAAAAAGTCGACTTTCTTGTGGTTCACGAATGGCAGCATCTCGACGATCAGCGCAAAGCGCACAGCCGCGAGGCAGAGCATCTGATATAGATTCACCTGCGAAAGAAAGCCCGAGCACCACATTTGCATCAGCACGAGTTCCTACCAATGAGCATAAAGCAATGCATGCACACACCTGGATTGTCTCTTTCGAGAGATACGCCGGGTCAAAGTAGAGTCGGTGCCATCGCTGACGAATCGACGAGAGCACCTTGTTGACAAAGAAATCCTGGAGAGCCTTGGTCTCGTCAAACGGAATGGATGCTTGGGTCAGTGAGCTATAGCATTTCACAAACACAAAACGAAACTTAGCATTGCAGAAACGACCACACAGTGTTCCTCGCACAGTGACACCACACTTACTTTTCGTAGTTGACGTACACTTGAAGGCGAATGGGGTCGATGAGCATCCCGCACCAGCCGAGCCTTCCATCGTCTGGGTCTTGATCGAATCTCGGGATCGCATGAACACCATTCTTCTCATTTTGCACGGAGACATCAAAGTTGACGCGGCTCTTTGCAAAGTTCACAGAGCACCCGTAGTCCGCATTGCCTTCGTGCATGAGCTTAGCGAACGCCTGCGCGCGCTTCAGATTCGTACTGACAAACAGGAAATCGTCCGTGTAGCGCATCAGCTCTTCATGATGACAGGAAACTCTGGAATCGGCCACAACAGGAGCTGGATAGAATTTGCCGAGACGCCGCCATACCACTTTCCGCTCGAAATTCGCATAGTAGAGATTGCAAAGGAGAGTGGACAACACCGAGCCCTGCGGGATTCCTTGCACTTGGACGAAGTCCTGGCCATCGATTTGCACGACGTTCTGGAGAAGATGCTCCTTCAGCAATCCAAGGAGCTTGGCTTTCGGCAGGTAGTCGTAGAGCACGCCATCGAGAAAAACCGCATTCCGCTTTTTCGATTTCGCCACAAGCTCATCGAAGCCCTGCAGATCCCCAGACCGGAATGCTGGACGCTCCATCTTGGAAACCAACGAGGTCTTCGCTCTTCGTTTAGACCGACTGCTGTTGCTCCCGCCGCCCATGTTGACGAAATTGCTTCGCTGATAGACCCAGTGCTTTCGTATCAAGTACTCATCTTCTAACACGGTTTTCTTGAGCAGTCGGTAGAGTTTGTGGGGACGAATTGTATCGAAGCATCGCTCGATATCCACGGAGACACAGTACAACACGGGTGGTGCTTGCTCCCCACCAAGCCGCTCCTTGCAGCTCTTGCAGGACGCGATTCCATTGAAGAGTGGCTTTACTCGCTGGTAGATTTCGTCCACACTTCGCACACTTGAGCCAAGGAGCTGCTTTGCTTGGCGATCCGCTTCAAACAGCAAAACACGGTGTAAAGGTCCGAGCGCCTTGTTGACGGATCTCTGAGTGCGATCGACTGGAGACGAGAGGTTCATCAGCGGACGGATGCCACTCACTTTTGGGAGTAGGCGAAGGCGTGAGGTTGCTAGCTGTCGGGGTCTTTCTGGTTCTGCAGCTTTGTCGACGTGCTGCAGAACTCCAGCACTTAAGTCATGCACAGCCACGTTGCTGAGGATATCAAACAGTGGAGGGAACAGTCAATGATCACGTTTTCGTAGCAGTTGCAGCGAAGATTCGGGTATACGAACCTGATGGCATCCCAGACCTCGCGCTGGTAGTACACGATTTCATTCGACGCGCCTTCGCGCTCCGTGATGTAGAAGACGTTGCGCACAAATGGGAACACCAACGTCTTCAACAGCCACGAAACGATCTGTTGGAAAAGTTCCTGGCGCTTGAGCAGTTCGTTTGGAGGGCTGCAGAAACGAGAAATGGCACACACGTCTCATGAGCCGCGAATCCATTCATGCAGGGACTACAATCTACGAACGAACCAGTTTGACGGAGTTCCTCGAGTGTTCATCCACCCCACGCCTTTCACTTGCATCTCCTTGCAGCACTATTCATGTTCAACGATTGTCAGCATCATCATCCCATCGACAAATGACCAAGTCTATGCAATCAGGAGTCAGAGCAACGTACCTCTTTCAGCGATACGACGTCATACTTTCTCGAATTGACAAACCGCTGGAGAAGGGTCTTGACGCAGTTCCAATTCTGCGTCGTACTCTGTCCCCAAATCTCCTTTGGAATGACTTGAGCTACAAACTTCCGAAGCAGGCGGAACACCACTTTCTTTGGAACCACAAACTTCCCCAACTGGGAGATCTCGTCCCGATGTTCTCGCAATTTCGCCAGACCGCTGCTGTCATTTGAGGTCCTTGACAATGGGGTTCCAGTCGCTCGTGGTCGCTTTGCTGATCTTGAGCTTGGTGGCAACAAGGGTCCAGAAGCTGCAGCTGACGCACACGATCGCGACTCAATTGCCTGCTCTCGCCGCTTGCGCTTCCTCTCGAACTGCGCGCTGTCGCTGTCTTCTTGGCTCAAGTACTCACTCTCCAGAGCTTTCACTTCCACCGCGCAAAGCTCTTCCAAACTGCTGGACACCAGCTTGCTCGGTGAGCTCGCTGCAATCCCTTTCAACTTCTGGTTTCCATGCATGAACTTTCGGAATTTGGGTGGGATTCGAAGCAAACTCTTCACCAGTGCTTCAACGTCCAAATCTCGAAAACGCGTTATCAACATCTGGATGATCGGCACGAGGTTGACGAGTCGCTTCGGCAGCCGCTTGCTCTGGCTTCCGCTTTGGCCATCTTGATAAAATATTGTTCGAATGAGACGCCCCGCCACCCCACTGGAGATCTCTGCGCTCTTTGCTGCTTTCACGAGGTCGTGCGAGCCAGAGAAGATGCGCTTCTTGCGAAAGTGCCGGGCATAAAGCACCTGGTTGATTGAAATCGCGCCGCCTTTCATCGGAAAGTCGTTCGCCGGTTGCTTGCGTTTGTTGCTGGCACTGGATCCTATCTGCAACTGTTGATGCGTGCTGTTCGCATTGCTGAATGACGACGACGCTTGCATGGAGCTCTGACGCAAGCTCTTGCCTGCCACCTATACAGCAAAACAGAAACCAAATATCTGTGCGCGTTGGACACAAAACCATGATGCTGGTGATCGGGGTAAAATGGGTGATAATGACACACACCTGGATATAAGAGTGCTTGGACTCTTGCAGCTCCATGATGACGACGTAGTTCATCAACAAGTGGAGCATCAGATCGTCCCCAACTGCAGTGTGGAGCGACTGCCAGGAAGACGACTTCTTGAGCAGCGCCACGAGCGTGTTTGGGTAATAGCACATGATGCGGTTCGACGACGAGACGCGGTGACCCGAAGGTCCAGGTGCAGCTTCGCGATACCCGAGTGTCAGGATATTCGAGTCATCCGGATTCGAGCGCTTCCGAATCAGCAATCTCTGCGTGAAGGAGGTACCAGTATCATCAAGATCAGGTAAGGATACGCAGAACCCTCATTGCAACATTGACACATGTCCAACGAAATGCTTCTCACTTCAATGACGAGATGAACCAGCTCAGACTGCAGACATCATGTTACACAAACGAGCGCGCGAATGCAGTCACCGTCGTTAGCCTCGCGTCACACCAAGACATGCATTTGCTAAGAAAGCTCGCAGCATATAGAGTTAGCTCGTACATACGAGAGCGACGTCGAGACCGCCCACGGCGCTCGTGGGAACTCAAGCGTCGTGTAGAGAGCGACGGTCGTGTGGTCCAGTAGGAAGATGGTCTCTGCGCACGAAATCGCCGCGATTCGATCCATCAATGAGCTGGAAGAGCCGACGCTCGCGGATTGCTGAGCAGCAGCACTGCCGCCAAATAGAAAACAAAGCAGCCACAGACGCGCGCGTCAGCTCCATACAGACACACACACAGGGGTGCACTGGAATACACAGCAGACGCAGCACACTGCGCTACGACTAGACGCACCTACGCACGAACGCGCGCAGCGTCTTGCCGGTCGGCACCAGCGCCACCAGCGCACTCCGCATTCGTGATCGTTCCCTTTTGGTTCAACTCTCGAAAAATGCAATTGCGCGCGAAAAGCAATGGAACGATGATGGTGTTTCGAGGGTGGTCCACATAACATGAACCTCAACACCTTGATGAAAAATGATGGAAAAAAGACTGCGAATGTGCATTGCAAACGGTTCCCTCATGTAGACCTCTGAGCACTTGAATCGTTCCTGCGTGTCCTTGTACTAAAAGTCCTGGTCGTGGAAAAACTTGTTGATCATCTCGAACGACACCGCCGGCTGGTCCATCGGCACCATGTGGCCCGAGTTGAACACGCGGATGAACGCAAAGTTCGCGAACGAACGCACGCGGCCCGCGTCCGAGACCTCCGACGTCACGAACGCGCGGTTCGGCGCATCGTTGAACTGCTGCTTGCCACTCCAGTCCAGCGCGAGCGTCCACGCCTGGTTGCCCACCCAGTTGCACATCAGATCCGCATCACCCGCGTAGATCAGCACGCGCACGCCAGCGTCCAGCGCGAGCTTCACGTCGTCCGCGAAAGAGAGCATCTGGTCGTAGGCGAAGCCCGACCCGACGGTGCCATCGCACTCTCGCCACGCCTTCGAGTGCTTCGTGTCGACACCCAGCTGCTTCAACACCTTCTCCGAGTTCAAGTACTCGTCGATGTGTTCAAAGTGGAAGCACTTCATCACGTTCTCTTCGTCGCACGCCTCGCGGATGTCGTACGGGTTGCGCTTCGCGAGGAAGTACGGCGTCTCCAGGTTCTCCGAGCAAAAGTCCAGCGCTTCCAGGCACGCAGTCGAGTCTTGCTGACACGCCACCGTGAGCTCATGGCACACTGGCTGCGCGGCGCGCATTGCTGCAACTTGACCATCGTCCAACAAGCTCACGTTGTACGAGTTGAACGCCATGTCGACACTGTACTGGTATTGCACAATCGGATCTGTGATGCCGTTGCCAATCGCAATGCCCGCCAGGTTGATGTGGACCGTGTCCGCGCCGCGGTGCGGGTTGACGTTCTGCTTGACGATGTAGCTCGCCGCCGCTGGCACGTAGTGTCCGCCGTAGCTCTCGCCCGTGACGAAGAAGTCGCGGTCTGCGAGCTCCGGGTGCTTCTTGAGAAACTCCTGCAGGAACCAGTAGATGTTCTCGCCGACGTTGAACTCGCCCGAGTCGTAGTCCTTCTCCTCGCCGTACGAGTAGCCCACGCCAGTCGGTTGGTCCAGCCAGATCACGTTCGCCTCGCGGTTCCACGAGTACGGGTTGATCTTGGTCGAAAGATCCGGCTGCACGTGGCACGGACCGTTCTCCGAGAGCAGCGCCATCATGCTCGAGCAGCCAGGACCCCCCGTGAGCCACAGCACGAGCGGGTCTTTCGACGGGCTGCTGCGGGACTCCACGTACCAGTAAAAGTAGTGGTCGTCCTTCTTGTTCGGCAGCTTGATGTATCCCGTCTCGTGGTCCGCGAAGCCGCAGAAGAACTCTCCATCGTCTGCTTGCTTGGCATTGCTCACCACGGCATTGCGCACCACAGCACTGTCAGCAGCACCATTATCGCCTGAAGAAGCTGGCGGCGGCACACGGAACAGCTTGCTGCTGCTCTCCTTCGTGACGAGGCCGAACGTGAGCAGCAGCGCGAGGGCGGAGAGCACGAGCAGCGCGCTGCGCTGCTTCTGCTTCTTCGAGAGCTGGCGGCTCTTTAACGCTTGTTGCTGTTGCTGCTGTGGGGTGTCGCTGCCGTACACGGGGATCAGGGGCGTGCGCTCTGTCTTGTTGGCGCCGCTGCTGCCTGCGACGCGCATCATGCTGCTCCCTCTTCTTGCGCTTCTTCCTCTCGTGGCAGGCGAGTTCCCAACTGATTCGCTCATGTTGTTGGACGAAATGATCGCTCTTGAGGCTTTTTCTTTTTTGCTTTGACGCAGCCGCTATGAGCGACTTGATTGGATGAAATGTGTAGATTTGGCGGATGCTGATTCGCTGAAATAGTCACCGTCACTCTGCTGAAGAACGCACACGCACTCATCATCATGGTGTGTTCGACGCAATCAACACATACATATATGTATGCCACACCAAAGAAGTGGAGATGGGTTCAAATTGGTTCTTCAACCTGGTGATGATGCTCTTGGGGTGATCAGATGGCTTCAAAGTCGAATTGAAACGATCGATTCACGACACAGAGCAGATGACGAATACGAGCACAGCCTCAGACACAGCCAGAAGCGCGAACAGAAGCCTAGAACGCCTCGTTGCGCAAGAAGCGGTTGATCATCTCGGAGGCGACCACGGGCTGGTCGAACGGCACCATGTGGCCAGAGTTGAACACCCTGATAAACGTGAACTGGGTCTCGAAAGCGCGCACCGTCCCAGCACTTGTCGTGCTGTCGCCTTTCACAATGAGCGGACGCTCTTCAGCGTCGTTGAACTCTTCCTGGTGGTCCCAGTCGAGCGCCAGCGTCCACGCGTTGTTGCCGTACCAGTTGCACATGAGGTCCGCGTCGCCCGCGTAGACCAGCACACGGATGCCTGCGTCATTCAGCAAGTCCGCGACGTACCCTTCGTAGCCGCGCATGACGTCGACAGCAAAGCCCATGCCGACTTTCGCGCTGCACGCTTCCCATTTCTTCACGTGCGCGTCGCTCACATTCAAGTGCTTGCGCACAGAAGCCGAGTTCAGGTACGCCGTCGCATTGCTCATGTCGTAGCAGTTCATCGAGTCTTGTTCGTGGCACTCCATGCGGATGTCGTACTGGTTGCGGTTCGATGCCGCAAGCGGCGCCAAGATGTTCGCCTGGCAGTACGCAAACGCTTCGAGGCACACGGCCGAGTTGTCCTGGCAGTCTTCGAGCAGCTCGGTGCACTTTGGCAGCGCTCTCTGGGCTGCTTCCAGTTCGGACTCGCTCATCAACGTGACATTGTACGCGTTGTTCACCATGTCTAATGCATGAGCACTCTGGATCACGGGGTTCACAAGCCCGTTGCCGATCGCGATGCCCTGCAAGTTGAGAGCCACAGTCGCGTTCGTCGTGTTCACACTCGCAGCTTCATTCTCCTGCCAGATGTAGTGCGCTGCAGCAGGCACGTAGTGGCCCGCGTAGCTCTCGCCCGTGATGTACAGCGGACGTCCAATGAGCTCTGGGTGGTTCTCCATGAAACCCTGGAGGAACCAGTAGATGCTCTCCTGGACGTCGTCCTCGTCGTGGTCCAGATCCTCGTCCGGTCCGTACGAGAAGCCCACGTCCGTGGGCTGGTCCAGCCAGATCACGTTCGCCTCGTTCGTCCACGAGTACGGGCTGAGCGCGGTCGAGAGGTCTGGGAGCACTTTGCACGGCCCGTTCTCGCCCAAGAGCGCGATGAGACTCGAGCACCCGGGTCCCCCAGTCAACCACAGCACGAGCGGGTCTGTTGACGGGCTGCTGCGTGACTCAAAGTACCAGTAGAAGTAGTGGTCGTCCTTCTTGTTCGGCAGCTTGATGTACCCAGCGTCCTGCTTGGTGTCGCCGCAGAAGATCGTGTCGTTGCTCGCAGCAATAGGAGGAGGAGGAGGAGGTGGAGCGACAACCGTGGGAGGCACTACTGGCTCACCAGTCGTACTCGCAGGCGCAGGGGTCTCAATCACAGCCGGCGTTTCAGTGGTTGGCGCTGGAGTCTCTGAGATGGCTGGAGACAACGACGCTGGAGTGCTCTTTGTGGTCGCCTTGCTGCTGCTGTCTGAAAGTGCCCATCCGCCAATCACAGCGATCAGCAGCAGCAGACCGACGACAACAGCGATGCGCTTACGGCGTTGCGCCTGCGCAGCATTCGCGGCGGCGGCGGTCTGCAGATCCGCTCGCAGCGGCGTGCGTTCGGTCGCCATCTCTCTCTCTCTAACTCTCTGTTGTGACGAAATCGACTCGAGCACTTGAAGGCGAAATCCACACTGGTGAGCCTTCAAACTCAAACAACCA
>JAASFO010000335.1:0-25239 GCA_023333815.1 Globisporangium recalcitrans
ATATCAGAATTGCACGGAGGCAGGAAGGACAACCCGTCCGCAGGAGAACGATAAAGGCACTGAAGCTCAGTGGGTCGTCGTGACTTCTGGACACACATCTTTGCCGCCAGTCGTCTCGAGATCTCTCGAATATCGTCCAGTCCCAGGAACTATCTCAATCTTGATTGTCTGCTTGCTGGCAAAGACGTACAGTCAGTCGACTAAGAACATTGATAACACGATGTAGCTCTGCAGGGTTTGACATGAGATTGGTGTGTGAGGACTTTGTCAACTCGCATTTCTATTCTCGAAACACTGCTTCTTCTTCTTCCAAGATTTCCTCATCTTTCGAAGATCTGTCGCCAACTGAACGCCAGCCTGTTGACAATGAAAAATGTCCTCCTAGGTGACTCCACCCTTTTTTGTCTCAATGTAGTTTGCTGAGACTGTGAACTCATTTGTTCTCTTTGAAGGCACAGTTTAGCCTGTAGGGTATCGCTTGTTTGCATCTGATTGTGACTGCTCCTTCTTTGTCCATGTTGTGACCACTCGACACTTCAACGTGGACACAAGGCACACACCTGGTCACAACGTGCATTGGGTCCACTCACGAGCTTCACTCTCTTTTCACTATCACTTCCAATCATCTTGCTGTGAGCGGAGCATTTCTAGTGAGTTCCACTTCCACACGCTTGTGAGGGAGTCCATGATATGCATGGCGTCCACCACCATTTCGCGTAGCTTTCAGTGCGAATGCGTGTCGATCAATCCGAAGATCAATTGGAGCTTGCTTGTCAATGGCGTTCTGCACCTACGCCTAATGAACCCACTCAGGCAAAAACGACGAGTGAAGCCAGTCCGGAAGGTTCAGAATGTGTGGTTTCGCGAGCGATTAATTTTCTCATTTCCTGCATCAGTCGATGCGAGCTGATCGAGTAACCCAAGTCAGTAGTGCTTCGGCAGATCATGAGCCACACCACATGTTGCTTCGTTTTGAGACGTTGAGCAGTTGTGCCACTCAGAGTCAATGCACTGAAGTAGGATGGTTTTGGTGATGAAAAAAGTGGCTCTGCATTTTGGGTAAAGGGGTATTTTGAATCGGTGGCAGCAGCCAGTCGAGTCGTCATTCAGTTTGGATGCGACTTTCCAAACTGGGTACGATTGTTCTCTATCGCTTCTTCATGCGAGGTAGAAAATGGCGAGTGCCATCACTTCTGAATTCGCCGCCTCCTGCGCAAGTCAACTACACGATCAGAGCCACGACAAGTCAGCACAAGTTCACTTGGACACTAGAGCGCGTGGGGACATGATGAAGAGGAGCTCGATGGCGACAGGAGCGTGGCGCGCAGTGGCGATTGCTGCAGCTGGCGCGCTGCTTTGGAGCACGACGAGTGACGCGTTTCTAGGTGCGTGCGGGTGTACGGCCGCTCTTGTCTTGTCGTGGGTGTCGACGATTGATTGTGGGTGTCGTTATGGTCTTGCGTGTGACTGTGTGCAGAGTGTCGGCAGCCGAATTATCTGGCGAAGAACGGCAAAATCGTCGCGGTGGACCCGCTGGACGCCACGGTCGAGACGGAGATCAAGATCAAGGGCGTGGCATGGAGCGGGATGGAGAAAGAGAACATGATTCCCGACGGACTCTGGGGGACGGAGACGGCGAACAAAGAGGGCATGCAGGCGACCACCGTGGTGAGTGGCATTTTCGTGTCGTTTTGCCAGTGTGGACAAGTGGCTGACATGTGTCCTTGGTGTTCCTTTCGCTCGTTGTAGAAGAAAGTGCTCGAGTTCATGTCGAACTACAGCTTCAACTCCATCCGCCTGCCGCTGAACGCCGAGTACGTGTCGAATGACCCGCGTCCGCAACTGGCGTTCATCCACTCGTACGAAAACCGCGAATTCACCTCGTTCGATGACCCAAATACCGTGCGCTACTTGGATCTGGTGGGACGCGTGATCCAGACTTTCCAGGATCAGTACGTCACCGTCCTCCTTGACATTCATCTGCTGGACAAGTACGACAAGGATGCGTACTGGTACACGCCACCGTTCGTGAACATCACAGAATCCGCGGCGTATCAAGCGGTGACGTATCTGGCGAGAACGCTGTGCAACGCTGGACATTGGAACGTCATCGGCGTCGACCTCAAGAACGAAATGTCGGATGTGCAGTGGAATGCGAAAGCAGAGGACGCAAACGACAAGAGCGACTGGCGGGAAGCAGCGGAGATTTTGGGAAACCGCGTGCTGGAGATTTGCCCACAGTGGCTGGTTTTCGTTGGCGGGGCGAGTTCGCCAACCAAGTACCAGCGTTTCCAAGTCGCCGACGACTACGACGAACTGAGCGATCACTGGGACGGCGGCAATCTCAAGAACGCGACGGTCAACCCAATCAAGCTGTCGCTGGAGAACAAGCTGGTGTACGCGCCGCACGCGCACGCGCACGGGGTTTACCCTCGCAACTACCTGTACACGTCCAAGAGCAACTGCTCGATGATCAGCGACGACTTTGCGTTTGAGGGCACGCAGACACAGTCTGAGTGTGTTGAGTTCGTGGACGGTGTCAAATCCACCACCAAGCTGAAGTGCAGCAAGTCGCAGTTTGGTTGCAAGACGTACGCTCATCTCCCGAAAGCGGATTTGGTCGCGCAGTACAAGAAAGTGATGAATGAAGCGTTCGGATCTATCGGAGCGGAGGGGAAAGGACCGATCGTTCTCGGCTCTTTCAGTGGCGTCTACGGTCCCGGTCAGCCTCAACAGACTGCGATCTTGGACTATTTGATCGAATACGCTGCCAGCGTCCAGGGCGGCTACTTCTGGGCATTGAACCCAGACAGCGAGTACTACTTGGAGGACTCGCTCGACAAGAAAGCGGGTATCTTCGGTCGCACACACTACGGGATCATGAAGACGACGTCTTGGCAGCAAGCGCACGAAGATTTGATCACTGCGCTGGCAAAGATCCCGACGAGCGAGATTCCGTGCTACGGTGGAGCGAAGAAGAAAGCGGAGGGGTCAAGCGACGCATCAAGCATGTTGTCTTCGAGCTCGACGGCTCTGACCCTGCTCTTGACAACGATCGTTCTTCTTGCCATGTGAACGCTTTAGAGGAAGAGGATCGGTGAGTGCTGCGTTTTCACGTAATATCCATCTAATCAATACAAGGCGTATTTAACTTCCCAGACAGAGGTCGGACGCGAAAGCTCGCCACCTTCTTCTTCTCGTGTTTGGCACATACACTCGGGACCAAATTGGGCTCCAAAGGTTGGTGCTACTTGTTGATGATTCAACACAAAGCCCGTGCACTGATTCGAGGAGCGCGCAACTGTCGAGAAGCGGCCGAGAAACTCGGGGTGAATCTGAACGCATTGGGCAAGCGTCTTCGTCCTTCCAGGCAGACTCCGCAGCCGACACACGAACAATGGTTACAGGAGTGGCGTCAACTGAGCGGTGGTGTGGACTCTGTCCTGCGCTTCCCTTCGAGAGGAACGGGTCCGAACTCATCCTTCAGCGCGCTGCTCTTCATCCTGGAAGGAGCGGAATCAACAATCGATCTGTGTGTGCACTCATTCACGCACACTCTGGTTAGTCATGCTTCCTTAAAGCTAAGTGAGTAACTCTCTCCTGAAATCACACGTTTGTTCTTGCTTTCCCACGTGATAAAAGCTCGCGTTGGCTCTCTCGTTCGTGCAGTGGAGACGCAAGGTTGTGTAGTTCTGGTTATCTGCGACTCTACTGAAGCTATGGAGAGGTGTCGATGGATCATGCTGAAGGAACCAAGCGAAGGCGCCTTGTTGGATATGGAGTCGTCTTTGCCGCTCCTGCAGCTGGTTGGCGAGCATCGTAAGATCTGTGTGCATATCATCCATTGCTCAGCTACGCAGTTGCGCACTGTTGCTACGAATGCAAGCAGAGAGTTCTCGGGAGTTCCAGCTCTCCCCCAATCTGGTGCGTTTGCTTGTTTAGTAACCTGGAGTCATTGACTGGCAGAAGCAAGAGCCACAGAAGAGATCGCATGACAACTTCATTCTGACGACTGACTGCTAGAGCTGACAGCATTATGACGACTCTTTTCGCCATCACGACATTGGCTGGGAGAGCTGGCCAATCGGATGCGAACAGAAAGATCGCTCCACTTCTATTCTAGCCAATGACACGTCCACAACAGCGGATAGCAGGATCTAATTCGCTGAAATGGTGCACATCGATCCAAGCGCGACTTTTCGCAGTCGGATTTATTGACAAATCGAAGTGGCGCGTTTGGATTGGTCTCACACTGACTTTTCGTCCAGCCAATCAGAAGCGAGGAACGAACCGACTTGGAGGCTAAATTTCTGAACCAACTCGCGAATCATTGCACAAACACCCTCTACTCCGATCATCATCGCTGCCTCAAGAGCCAAATCTCGCAATAGAAAGGTCTTTGCTCGATCACTCCACAATCCTATCCGACTCACAATGCGTATCCAAATGGTTCTTTGCTGAAAGTAAGCAGGCCAAAATAGACGTCAACGAGCTGATCTGTAACAGAGGAATGATTGACTCCACGCAATCCTCATCACGCAGGTTCCGTTTCGATCATCATCCCATTCCGCTGTTAGTCCCTGTGAATGTGGCTCTTGATCCCAAAAGCTCTCCCATTCTCGCATTTGCATTGACCCGAGCAAGCACTTGGAACTCCCTGCTCATTGCAGCACTCAGGAGTCACTCCGTCCAGCCTGCAGAGAGAGAGAGAGAGAGAAACACACACGATGCGGCGCAGCAACCTCCAGTCCACGTCCAGCGACTCGGGCGGCTCGCAGCCCCTGACGCAGACCCACCAGCCGCTCTTCACGCTGCCCAAGAAGACGTTCTACCAGCACCTGCAGCACCACGTGCCGATTTTGGAGTGGCTGCCTCGGTACCAGATCAAGCGCGATCTCAAGTTCGACATCGTGGCCGGCATCACGGTCGCGATGATGCTCATCCCGCAGGAGGTCTCGCTCTCCACGATCATGCACGTGCCGGCGCACCACGGTCTCTACACGGCGGCCACGGCTCCGCTCATCTACGCGCTCTTCGGCTCGTCCACGGTGCTCTCGGTGGCCAGTGGCTCGGAAGTGGCGCTGCTGGTGGGCACGATCCTGAACCCGATTGAGGACGAAGCCGAGCGCATCGCCACGGGAATCATGTTCTCCTTCCTCTCGGGCTGCATCCTGCTGCTCATTCGCGTGCTCAACCTGAGCCAGATCGCCGACTTCTTCTCGCGTCCTGTCATGGGCGGCTTCATCTCGGCCGGCGGCTTCCTCATCGCGCTCGCGCAGGTGCAGAACTGGCTGCAGATCAAGATCGAGCACGCGACGTACCCGCCGCAGACGGTCTACAAGATCTTCCAGAGCATCGACAAGACCAACAAGTACAGCTTCTGGGTCTGCACGCTCTCGATCATCTTCCTGTTCGCTCTGCGGTTCATCAAGAAGCGCTTCTTCCCAAACCCGGTGGTTAGTCGTCTCTTTGACGAGCCTGAGGTGTCCGCTGGTGCCCCAGCAGGTTCCAGAAAGGAGGACCAGTTTGAGATGCAGCAGATTTTGACGCCCGTGCCAGACTACCACGGCCAGGAGCCGCACGCGCCGCCGACCCAGGCCATGCACAGCCACGGGTTCTCGCTCACAGACCAGCAGTACGTGAGCATGGAGGCCACGCGAGCCCAGGAACACGGCGAGGACGCCCACAATGCTGCCAAAGAGCTGCCAAAGTCCAAGTGGCTGCTGCTGCTTATCTTCATCGCGCGCACGCTCTGCGACTTGGGTCCGCTGCTCGTGTGCGTCTTTGGCGGACTCATCGGCTACTCGCTCGGTCCCAAGAAGCTCAAGCTGACCGGCGAAGTGCCCAGCGGGTTCCCTTCCCCTCTCGAGCCCTGGTACGGCTTCAACAGCGGACTCATCGCCGGCGACAAGTTTGGCGAGATCGTGGTCAAGGCGCTGACGATCTGCGTCGTCGTGTTCCTGTCGAGCATCGCCATGTCGAAGCGTCTCGCGATCCAGCGTGGTGAGGACATTGACACGGACAAGGAGCTCACGGGTCTGGGTCTCGCGAGCGTTGTCTGCGGCTTCTTCCAGGCGATGCCCCCCACTGGCGGCATGTCGCGCACGGCCGTGAACCTGCAGAACGCCAAGACCCAGCTCGCGTCCATCATCACGACGCTGATCATCATCTTTTGCCTCTACACCATGACGGGCACGCTCTACTACCTGCCAAGAGCTACTTTGGCGTCGATCATCATTGTCGCGGGCTTCTCGCTCATCGAGTTCCGGGAAGCCAGGTGGCTGTACCGCGTCAAGCGCGACGAGTTTGTCGTGTGGGTGCTCTCGTTCATCCTGACTTTGGGTCTGGGTGTGCTCGACGGGCTCATCGGCTCCATCATCGTGTCGGTGCTCGCGCTCATGTACAAGACCAAGACTTCGCCCGTTGTGATCCTCGGTGAGCTGGACAACGGCAGCTTTGTCGACCGCGACACGTACCACCAGGCGCGTCACCTGAACGACGTGGTCGCGGTGCGCGTCGAGAGCTCGCTGTACTTTGCCAACTGCGAGCGCGTCGCCGTGTTCATCGAGATGGAGATCGCGCGTCTGGCCGCGATCGGCATTCGCACGCGAGGCGTGGTGCTGGACGCCCGCCACATGAACGACATGGACGCCACAACCATCCAGGTGCTCTCGGACATGCAGGAGAAGCTCGCGGTGCGCAAGATGCGCTTTGCGATCGCGAACGCGAACGGCAAGCTCCACGACTTGATCGCGAGCACGAACCTGCTCAAGCGCATCTTTGGCGGAACCCCGAGCGCGGGACTCGAGGACGTGGTGCGCATGCTGCGCAGCCTGCCGCCGTCACCCACTGGCCGCTCCGGCGCTACGCTGGTCTAGGAAGATTCCGTAGAGTCTACCATCGCCATGTGTGCATCCACGTATTTACTTGTACGCTAAAGAGGAAGGACACGAAAAATGAAATTGTAACTCCTAGCCACAGCAGACATGACTTGTGCTTGCTGCCTCGTCTCAGCTGGTAGCTCGTCTTGAAGCTGATCGTATTGTGGCAGTTTATCCTATTCGGAAAATGGGGAACAGAGTGCACTCTGTGCGTTCATATTTCCGCAAACTTTTCTGTTTTAAATACTTGCCCAACTCTTCGTTTCTGCTACCTTTGTCTTCTCAATGGTACACTTTCGTTTCTCTCTCTCTCTCGTCAAAATTCTTTCTCTACACTAGTCATTACAAATTGTTGCCTCCAAGGTCTCTTTATGCCTTGTCGAAGAGGCTGAGCGCCGGGTGCTGGAGCACGCACTCGATGCTCGCGCGCTTCTCGGCGTCTACCTGGAGCATCGCCTCGAGCAGCTCCACAGTGCCCTTGGCCATGAGCTTCTGGAGCTCCCACATCTCGAGGATCTTGGAGACGCCGCACTTCTCGAGCACTTTGAGCGTCGCTTCTCGCGGCGTCTCGTCCGCGATCAACGGGGAACCGGTCAGCAGGATGAACAGCAGGATGCCCAGCGACCAGACATCAGCTTTCTTTGGGTCGTAGGGAGCCTGCGCGCGCACGACCTCTGGCGCCATGTAGTAGAGTTTGCCCACGACGTCCTCGCAGGGCTCGTTCGCGTCCGTGCTCAGACCAAAGTCGCAGATCTTGGCGTGCCCGGACTCCAGCAGCACGTTCTCGAGCGACAGGTCGCGGTGCGCGATGCCGTTCGCGTGGAGGAACTGCACGCCGCTCGCGATCTGGTGGAAGAACCGCAGCGCCTCGATCTCGTGCATGCGCGACTCGGGCTTCTTGCACACGTAGTCGTAGAGGTCGCCGCCGGAGCAGTACTCCATGACGATGTAGAGGTCGTCCTCGTGGACAAACATGGAGCCCGAGGACTCCGAGTCGTCCTCCTTCTGGTCCTCGTACTTGACGATGTGCGCGTGGCCGCCAGTCTTGCGCAGCAGGTCGATGACGTCTCGCTCGCGCGTCGGGTTCTCGCGCGCGTGCTCGGCGTTGGCGCGCAGCAGCTTGAGCGAGATGCGCTTGAGCACCACGAGCTGCTTCTGCTTGCGCTCGTCCTGGCAGAGCGTCGTCTCGCCGTAGAGCGTCGCGCGCAGCTGCTTGCAGGGCGAGAAGCGCGCCGAGATGCCGCTCTCGCTCAGGTCACCGCCTTGCGCGCTGCTGGCGTTGCCACTCAGGCTCAGGCTCGCGAGGTCTGGGAGCACCATAGCAGTCATTCTCGCTGGTGCTGTGTGTGTGTGTGCTGTGCTGGGGTGGGTAACTGGGTGCACTTTCTGTGCGGGGTTACACTTGTTGAACTTGCGCGCAAGGCTTGCTTCTTTGTTTGCTTGGTACGAATGCAGCGTACAGATGCAGACGTGACAGATGCGTGGCGAATTGAGGAATGAGCTGCCTGTTGTTGAGGGGTTCCGATGGATCTTGCTGAGCTTGTTGCGCCTGACGCACGGAGGAAGAGGGAGGAGAGTGAGCCGTTCGAAGCGCCAGCGCAAACGCCAGCGTATGATAAGTATAGAGACTGCTTGTTGATGACGCGGGGCGCTCACACACGAGCGCTCGCAAATGCAAGTGTGCGATCGTAGTTGCGCTGCTTGCTTGTGTGCGTCTTTTACGCAACTTGGTTGCGTGTCTGTCTCTCAGCGACTGCTCGCGATCTCTCTTTCTCTTTGCAGAGAAACGAGCGAGAGAAAACATCCAGTCCCACGCTGACTTGCCCGCCTCTGTCATGCGGAGCATCCTTCTCTCGATGCGAGAACGTTATTGTGCACAAGGAAGTGGGCTCGGTATAATCGGCAATTACCGACTAAACACTGTCTACGCATTATGCGAGGTGCAACTGGTGAACATGAGAGGCAGAACTTGCGCACGGATGTGTTGCTGTGTTGTGTGGATTTTGGCAGTTTCAAGTTTCAGCAAGAAAGCAAGAAAGCAAGAGCAACGATTCTGGCCATCAGGACGTCAAAGAGAGGGAACTTTGTTTCGTTGCCACGCAATAATGTGAGCTCACTTTGGTGCACTTTCCATTCCTGCTTTGTCAGACAACCAAACAATCAGCACATTAGCGCGCGTTGTGTAGTCAGAACACGACCAGTTTCACTGCACTGCAGTGCTATGCTCTCATTCGTCATTCGCTCGCCTGTTGAACAACGCACACGAGCTATTACCTAAATGCAGTCCACGACAGCAGAGAGAGTGCTTTTCGAATCCTCGATACAGTAGACTGGGTTTCGAAGGTTCCCAGTCAATGTGCTGTGGATGGACTCGCGCAGCAAGCGTCTCTGCACACACTCACGTGTTCCTGGTGCAGTAAATACTCTATAGAGCCATTGTGTCTGCAGTGACACAGGAGTTGTGCACTTGTGAGAGCAACCTCACAACGAATCTAGAACACATGCAGCAACAGTTCCCCAATAGTCTGCCAAACAGCCAGAACACGCCACGATGAATGAGCTGGTCAGCCATCCGATGACACAGCGCATCCAGCAGACGAATGCATGCGTGTTGAAATGCGTAGATATTTCCTCCCCCACTCACGATTCTGCACAATACCCAGATAGCGACATAGGTACATGTTCGTTTGCGCATTGCGATCCAACGACGATGGTGTCGGATATTGCGAGAACAAAACCCAAACATGTCTACAGCAACTTGAAGATCTCTGCGAGATCATGTTCTCTCATGACTGAAAAATCGTGTACCGTGCACCAAACTTCAAGCTGATGAAGCCATTTCCGACTGCTTGAGCAACTTTTGCCACAAAAAATGCTCTAATTCTGAAACACGATGCAGCACATCGAGTCGCACTGCTTCACAAAGGCAGAAACCATTCGGCACGCATTCTAAAACGCGATGTCGCTTTGGTTCTCTGCATCGCGTTTCCGAATAGTGCACATCTGACGACAGGTTTGTCAACACAAACAGCAAACGCTGTTGAGACCTGAGATCGCTGTCCTCTGTTTCTCCTGCTCTTGTTCTCGCATTTTGCTGGTCTCGTGAGCAACCGTGTCGTTGCTGAGCTAAAGCAGCAGAAACAACCACCAAATGCTCATGCTGATAACTCCACTTGTCCCCACTCATTTGTCGCATTTTGCTTCGCACGCCATCCATTTGGATGCTCTGAAGTTCGCATCTGAACCAGCTCGTAAATGATAGAAACAGCACGCAGACACGTATCTTTGCCCACTCGGAGGAGTTCCTATTCCGCCACCGCTGCCTTTCACTCTTCTTCGACGAAACCTGATGCTACGTCGCTGTTCTCGATCGAGACACTGACAGCTGAAGCGTTGTGAGACCGAGTTGTTCCATTTCGATACGGCAAACTCCAGTCGGTCCAGCGGTTGCAAATGCCTCACCTGTTTCCTTCCTTCCGTGCAAGACAGTGTCAAGAAACGGGGAGAACGATCGCCGATGCACTGGACGCCTGGGGTTCTGATGATGATATCTAAAAGCGCTTGGAGAGCTTGAAGAGCGAGCCCACGACTTTGCGCGCTGCCACCAACCGCTTGCTGCGATCTCCACGAAACGTCCAACTGACCACGACGACGGCCACCCCGCGAAGTCTGTGGTTGGTTGAGAGAGAAGCAGCTTGGCGAAGAGCTCCTGTTCGCTGATCCATCGGCTGGTAACTTCGCTCTTCTTCTGGGAATGATCGTGGGTTACCAGTGGTTTCCAGTCGACAAAGGCGTGCAATTGTGGGACTGCGAGCGGGTGGAGGAGCTCAGGAGACGAAGGAGTTCGTGGAAGCGAGAACAGCAGGAACGCGACGAGCTCCAGCGCCACACGTCGAGCCTCAGTTCCAGGGCTCGGGTCGCCCACTCCACAACAAACCGCCATTCAAGTCAGCATTCCGACGGCTTTGCGATTGCTGCAAAGACTCCACCATTTCTCAGAACCAAGTAGTTGCTTGACAACGCCTGGATCCAGCTGGAAAGTGGAGAAATCGAGGTGCTCCTGCGGGGTGTTCGAGCGCAGCAAGCTTGAACTGGGTAGACTCGACTTTCGCTGACTTGCTAGGAATGCAATGTCCTGTTGTATGGCTTCCCACTCGAGAAGCTGCTCACTGCGCCATTGCCTACATGTGCGCAAGTGCAGTCGCAAATGGCTCCGAGCAGTACTGGCAAGCAAGGCTCGGACGGTTGTCCTTCCCTTTGGGGTCCAGCTGGCGACACACGAGCCTCAAGTGCTTGATGCGAGCGAAGCGCTGCTGTTTCTCCAATAGATGCACTGCTCGTTGTCGGTTCTGTGGAGAGTTGCGATCAATTACGTAGCTGAGTGGCCAGAACGCCAGATGCCAGTAGACCAGCAGCAATTGGCGGCTCAGGATCAGTTTCACGCTCTCGATCCAGTTCTTCAGCATCACTGTGCGCTTGCTGAGCCACCTCTCGAACCGAGCGGGCTTGGAGCGACTCGAGAGGACTGGTGTAGCACCATCATCGAGACCCACAACAGGCTTAAAAGTCGGTAGGAAACATTCATAGAGCGCGACCAGCCTCTCCACGCTCACATCGTTCATCTCTGTCCGAATCCTGGACACTCGCGAGGCTTCCTCCCCCAGCAAACGCCAAAAGCACGGAGCTGTCGGATCCCTACCCGGTTCTCCAGCAACAGCCCACAAATCGCCTGGACTTTGGTTTTCAGGTCCAGTTCAAACCAAATCCCTCGCTCTTGCCGCAATCGCTTGAAGCGCAGCCAGGGTTTCTCCATCTGCCAGCGCACGAGCTGCTTGCCCACTCGCGTCTTCTCGAGAAACTGGTGGTAGAGCGCCATCGCCTGGTCCAGTCGCGGGTTCACAAACGCGAGCTCCCAACTCAAGCGCGACTTTTCCACCTCACACTGCGCAGCCAGCAGCTTTGCGTACTCCACACGTGCGCGCGAGCCTCTCCAGTGTCTCTGGATCTGAGTGAGAGCTCGGCACCGCGATTTCCAGAGCCAGAGCATCCGGAGCATCGTGGCGAGCTTGCACCAGAGTCGCTTCTTCATCGCCTGGTACTCTCGGATCCTCTCGCGCTTCTTGCGCTCGCCGTTCACGAGCATCTAACACGCGCGATGCAGGCAGATCCAGTGTTTCTGCTTCTGGGAGATGCGAAAGCAGTTCTGGATGCGGGTTGCCGCCTTGATCCTTTGAATCCGAAAGAAGCGCTGCTTGTAGTGGCGCTGGATCACTCGCGCATTGACCGATTTGGAGCGCTTTGTCTCGAGAAACTGCTGTTCCACCTGATAGTTGCGCCACATGCGCTGGAGGAACGCGATTTTCTCCACGCGCTTGCGATGGCGCGCCTTGTACCGAAGCTGCACCGCGCTGGCTTTCTTGTGCGCGTCCTGCGAGAAATTGAAACCTGTTTCTTGAATCTCGTCCTGGTTGTCCTGGAAATCGAAGAGCAGCTGCTTGATGCCGTCCTGCAGAGTCGCGAGCGCGTCCTCGATGTTGCCCGCTTGGACCAATTCTTGCGCCTCTTGCCGGATCTCTAGTGCTCGTTCAGTGATGAGTGAGCTGCTGCTGCTTGTCTCGTCAACGGGGATCTCGATTCTGACATTGTCGTCGTCGCTGTTAGCCAGATCTTCCGCCCTGTCGTGGGATTCTAGGACTGGCTGTTTGGCTGAACCAGTGGTAGAATTTGGCTCTGAGACTGCAAGTGGGAAGGCGAGTCTTCGAGTCGGGTGAAGCCGCCAAAGACCGACTCGCTCGTCATCTCGCTCGCGATCAGCGAGTCCACGGGGTCGCCCCAGAGTCCTATGTCCCTGCTGGACTCCATCGCGTGGTGGATGCGCGATTCGGTCTCGATAGAGTACGCCACGACATCGTCTTTCTCTCTGCTACTAGTATTGGACGTGAGCCAGGCTGCGAGCCGCTGTTGCTTCTCATGGAGCTCTCGGAGCTCTCGTTACTCCTTCGTCTCAAGTCGCTTCTCCTTCTTAACGGATGGCGGCTGAGAGGAGAGCGGCTTTGACGATGATGAATTGGTACCTGGACCGCGATCCACTGCTGCCACGATTCCTTCTCTTGTCTGGGCTGACGGCTTTGTGGTCCGAGACTCGCTCTTCTTTGCTGGGCTACTTGGTTGGAGACTGAGTTTGCGGGTAGTAGTATTAGACTTGCCTCTCGAAGCGGATTTGGTGGTGGTTGTGTGCGAAAGAGGAGAACCTGGTTTCTTGCTTTCCTGCATCCGACTCTCTTGAAATTGTCGAACTGGGTCGCCAAAATGATCGCGACACCCGAGCTCCAGCTTGAGCTTCAGGATCTTCTTCGCTGCGCGCTGCGCTGGGGAGAGCGGCGGACGCTGTGTCTTCGGGTGCTGGAGCTGCTGTCAGTACGGCGAGCGCTCCAAGTCGGAGAGCGGCGCATGATACTGGAAGTCGTCTGAAGGCTCTGTGTGCTCGTCATTGGCTTCGCTGTCTTCTTGCCCATCGCGGTCCTGATCTTCGTGGTTCTCCTCATGAGGAAGGAAGAGAAGGAGCTGGGAGTCGAAGAAGAGAAAGAGAAGCTATGGTTCAGAGATATTATTTATTACACGATGGATGTTGGGGTCCAGGAATAATCCTTGGTTCATATGTATTTGCTTTGTTGAGATCTTGAAACGAGATGAAGCATCTCAAAAGAAAAGTGTCCAATATGTGAGCTGCTTGAGTTCTCGCAACACAGGACACCAACCCGGATGATGAACGACTGACACATGAATCTACTTTACAATACTCACAGAGAAGTCATCAGAGAGAGAGAAGCTACCTTGGCTTTCTTCATCTTCTGCTTCGTCTTCGTCTGCTTATGCGACCGAGAGCTTCTTCTCGTAGTTCTCGTTGTCGTCGTGGACCTTGGCCTTTGGCGGGATGCCGTTCTGGATGAGGCCGAGGAAGAAGAAGAACACGACGATCGGGATCGCGAACATGACGAAGACCCACGTGTAGTCACCCTCGAGCGTCTCCTGAGCCCACGGCGTGAAGATGTAGTTGAGGAAGCTCATGGAGAGCGACCAGAGCGCCAGGAAGCACTGCATCGAACCGTACACCTCGGACGGGAAGCACACGATGATGTAGGCGAACTGGAGCGAGTAGAAGAACGCCTGCGCGAGCGAGTACCAGATGTACGTGATGACCTGCACCTTGAGCGACTCGATGTTGAGGAACCCGATGAAGAGCAGCACGAGCACGGACGTAACCGCGAACGACATGCGGAAGCCGAAGCGGTCGATGAAGATGCCCACGAGCGGCGTGAACAGGAACGAGCTGTTGGACACGAGCGGGTGCACGTAGTTGACGTAGTCGAGCGCCATGTCGCCGTCCGCGCCGGCGAGCTTGAAGATGATGTTGGGGATCGCGCCACCGGCGAATGCGAACCAGGTGGACAGCCAGCCAAAGTAGAGACCAAAGAACCACAGGTCTGGACGCTTGAGCTGCAGCTTGAGCGCCGGCCAGATGTTCTGCGGCTTGACGATCGTCGGCATCTTGCACGCGAAGCCCGAGAGCGTGTAGTGCGTGTCCACCTGCGTGAGCGAGCGCAGCGGGAAGACCACGTAGCAGAGCACGAGACACACGAGCGTGAAGATCGCGTAGCCGGTGTAGAAGCCCGTGCGCGTGACGCCCGGGATCTTGAGCATCATGAACACGTAGCCCGAGGCGTTGAAGAGCCCCGAGATGGACGCGCTGAGGAAGCCCTGGCGCTTGAAGAGCTGCACGAACTGGAACGAGCAGATGTAGAGACCGTAGCCGCCGATCGCGAGCATGGACGTGCCGGCGATGATCGAGTAGCCCATGCCGACGTCCGACTCGCCGTACGCGATGAGCATGTGGCCGAGGAACGAGATCAGCAGTCCGAAGGTCACGCACGCGCGCGGACCGACGATGTCGAGCAGCAGACCGAACGCCGCGTTCGCGATCGACAGGCACTGGAAGCTCGTGGAGAAGATGTACTGGAGGTACACCTCCTGGCGCGCGCACGTGGGTCCCTCCTGCTCGGCGTCCGGGTCGCAGAGCTCGCTCCACTGACCTTCCGTCACGAGCATCGAGTACAGCGGTCCGAAGCCCAGGATGAGACCCGCCGACATGAACGTGATGAGCACGGACGTGATGCCGATGACCACCTCGCGGCTCACGCGCCAGTTGGACATGGCATTCTGGATCTCGAGCTCCTCGTTGATCTTGGTGTACTGCGTCGCGGTCGGCGTGAGCGGGACCTCCTGGGTCGGTGTGAGCGGGACGTCCATCTCGAACGAGAGCGAGAGCGAGAGAGAGAGAGAGGAAGCGAGACCGACTTGAGCGCGACTGGGCGAGATTGGGAATGAGGAGTGATTAACGGCGGGACTGGCGGCCAGGCGACTTGCTTTCGAGGGGATCGCTCGCTCTTGGGTGCCGCCGTCAGGAAGGAGAGTTGACACCTGCTGGAGGTCATCGTGATGGATGGGTAGGCTGGCCCTGTACGGTAAAAGTAAAAGGTTCGCTCGCTGCACAGACATCACGAGAGAGAGAGAAAGGAGAGCGAGCGATCCATTCCATCCGTCGAGATTGAGTTTCGATGACCTGACGACAAACAGACGAGGAGGAGCAAAATGGAGACGGTGGTGGAGGGGGATGAGTCGGGATGGTGTGTGTGTGTTTTGACAAGCAAACGTTTAGACGACTTAGGGTGCCAAATGGAATAGCTGCTAGATTGTTGGCGTTGCGCAAGTTGCTATTTCGTCATTGTCAAGTCTTTCAGGAAGATCTCAATTTGGAGAGGAGTTATACTGAGTGCCCTCTTCTCAGCATCAGCGAGAGCTTGCGATACAAAGAGCGGTTTACTCAACTGGAGGCGAGGAACCGTTTCCAGGTTGGCTTCGCTTTGTTTCTCTCGCTCTCGACCAGTGAAGGCTGAATCGCTCTCGCCCCCTTCGCGCTGCACATCTGCACAGACTTCACGTCACCGTCCAGTGTTGGATCTGAGTGCATTCGCCCCCATGACGTGCTCCTTCTCACAGGAAGCGTCCAAGTGTTGCTGTGTGTGGACTCGCTGGAGTTCGACTGCGTCTTCCGCGGCTGAGCAGCTCCCTCGCTCATGTAGAAGTTGAAAAAGCTCAACGTCGAAGTTGCGTTGGGGGATCACAAATCACAGAAAATCACACCACCACCGCTTGCTCCACTCTTTTTGTGCGACACAGAAACCAAAAACTGAAGTGCACAAATAAAAGGGGGTGCTTTTGACTTTGGCGGTGCTGCTGCTGTTCTTGCCGTTGTCCTTTGTTCTGTGCCGTCACAATCGCAGCTGTGGGCTCGTTTCTGGCACAAAACTCCCTTGTCCCGACTTGTTATCTGGACGTCCGTTTGACTCACTCACCCTTTGACAACACAATGCAACAAGAAAGAATCAAGTCCACCAGAGGAATTGTGATGAACAAAAGCTCTCCAGCAACTCGGCTGCGTATCCCACAGCAGAGGCAACTCCCAACAAAGCAGCAGAGCCCCGAGCACTGTGCACTGCACTCACGCGACAAGGACATTCAAGACTAAACTGTGCAGACATCACAAGCTGTCACTCGAAAATGAGTCGCGCTGCAAATCTCGTGTGGGGTCCCAAACCTCCCGCGCTTGCTTTGCTGGAAGGAGGGGAGCAGTCATCGCACCATGGAGCGCTCTTGAACCTCGCTCGCTCCCTTGTCTGCTGTTGAAGCGAGCGAGCGCGAGACTCTTTTGAAGAGTCTGAGACGGAGGAGGAAGAGAAAGAGAAGTGTGGGCTTTGCGTTCGGGGTTTGACACCACGCAACGCGCATCATCTGCCGCTGCGCTCCGAGCCAACCAGTTGCTCGCTCAGAAAGTGAGAGTGTGTGTGCAACTTCGAGATGCAGACTGGGTGTGTGCAGAGACGAGCCGTGCTTCACTCGACGACAGCAAGACAACCAAGACTGCGCCTGCTGATTGGCTCGTTCCAGCGATGATGCGCAGTGCTTCGATCGCCAGCTGAGTTCGTGGTAGTAAGGATTCCAAAGTGCACAACTGTCGTGAAATATCAAGACGCAGTGTGCACATTTTAGCTTTGTAAAGGTGAGAATTCACGGTTTGCACCAAATGTGAACCTTGTTTGGTTGATCTCGCAAAGTGAAGTGCGTGTAGGTGCTCCGATGTTCCCGACGTCCCGTTCTTGAGGGTTTGCTGCTGAGACTGGCAGGATATGCCCACCACCACCACCTCTTCACCGAAACGAGGAGGTCGCGTTGGTTTTCGTTGGCTGGATCGGATCAGTCGCCAGTGGTCTCGAGTCGGTGAGCTGGTCGGCGGCATCACAGCTTGTGAGCCAACCATCGAAACGTGAGACAGCGAGCGCCTCGCGTCGGATCTCTTTGACTTGGTGGCTGTATGGCGCTTTCTCCTGTGAAGCCACTGACTCAGCAGACTCGTCATGTTCCTCTTCGCCTTTGCTGCTGTGAAAAGACGGAAGAAGGTGATGGATGAGGGTCCTTCCCACTTTTGCTTTGTCGGCATCTCACTTCGGAGGATCCACTCTCTCTCGCGTGACCGGATCTGGTCCGACTTGCACAGCGTCTCGGTGCTTATTGCCAGAGTTGATTGGATGAGCAGGTGCACAATGCAAGAAAGCGGAAAGCATGGAGGACACTTTTGAAGTTTGATCATGTCGAGTTGTCAACAAAAACCAAACTTCGACGTTGAAGTTGCACCGACTTCCTAAAACCTCACTTTTACGATCGACCAGGTCCTTTTTATCCTACAAATTGGAGACAACTCAACGCACGCTTCCCAGCCAGTCAATTCGGCTCCTCCAAGTTGGCAAATGCAATGGACACATGAGAGTGGAGTCTTCGCATCAATGCCGCTGGATTTGGATATGTCTGGAGCTTTCTGATGCTCTGATTGAGACGACCGATTGCGTTTTGCTTGCCCCGTTGGTTTGCTGCAGAGCAACTTGCTCTGTCCAGCGAGTCTCACTCGGCCACCACCACCGACTTCACCTCAGTGTCTCTTCTTCATAGCGACTCTAAAGATCGCCAAGCCCAGCAACCGCAAGCTGGCATGTGGATTTGAGCTTTTTGTGCTGCATCTACAGACGCAAAGCTCTCGAGTCTGCTGGCTTTTCTATGGGAGGAGGGTGTAGGATCCCTCGAGATCAGGACACCACGCATCCAACAGCGAGTTTGAGTCTCCCGCCATTGTGTTTTCTTCAATGCTGGTGATTCGAAGACCGAAGACACACACACACATAGCCGAAGATCACGAGACCCAACTCTGCCTACCAAATATGTCTTTGAAGAGTTGTCGCTGGATGCACATCTTCTTGTTGGGTGAGGGATCGTTCGTTCGTCCACATTGAAGCTCGCTCTGTTGTGCGAGTGGCTTCAACATCAACGCGCTGACTCGTATGGATCAAAAGTGGGTGGTGGCGGTGGTGAGCAAGCTCTGAGCCAAGCCAAGTCCGACTACGATCCGATATTAGAGCTCTTATCCTCTTGAAGAACGAACAGAGCGCCAGGAAGCACTGAAGATAGGCAGGTAGAAGGCAGATGTGACAGAAATGCCTCAAATTTGCTCGTACTTAGTCGAGATCTTGTGCACAGATATGGATTCTGACATTTTATACATCGATTGAACCTTATCGTGTGAGTGAGCTTTTTTCCATCACAGAACGGAAAAACTCCACATCTTCCCAATTAACAGCGGTTTGTATGTGCGCTGGAGGATTACGCTGTTTCGTTGCTCATGTCAGCAGCGTAACTCTCGAGTGCAGCTAATGTTTGTACCGGTCGGAGGAGGAAGTTACTCTTCCAGCGAGTAACCTGCGAACGAGTTCAATAACCATCTGCGCGATCGCACAAAAGCTCACTCATAAAAGGGGAAAATGGCGCCACACGAGACGCTCGCCAAGCTGAGCGACGCGATCCTCGCGCGCGTGCCGGCGACTGCGCCGCGCCGCGTGGACATCAACCTGCTCAGCAGCGCCAGCAGCAGCCACCGCAGCGATCCGCACGCTAGCGCTGCTGCGGACACAGACGACGCGGCCATTGAGGTGGGAGAGCGCGAGCTGGAGCGCCGCGCGGGGAAGGCGCTCGACTGGGAGTGCGTCTCGCAGGCGCTGCGCTCGCTGCACACAGAGACCCGGCAGGACTTTGCGGTCGCGAGCGCACAGCTGGAGGCGTTTGATGTGCAGGTGCAGCAACAGCTGCAGGCTCTCGGTTGCAACGGAGACAGCGGGTCGGTCGACGAGCAGATCCAGACGATCCACTTTGACGTGAACGACCTGCTGACTGAGCTGCGCGACTCGGAGGACCATTTCCGCAGTGTATCGGAGCTCGTGGCTCCCGCGAAGCGCAAGTTGGAGCGTCTTGCGGCCCGCGAAGCGTACTTGAACGCGGCGCTGGAGGTCGAGAAGCGCAGTCAGCACGCGAAGACGCACGCGATCCAGGCGACGAGCGAGGCGCTGACCGCGTTCCAGGAGTTCACGACGTTTGTGGCCGCGCTGCCGCTCGAGTACACACACATTCGGGTTTGTAGCTGCCTGATCTGTGTGATGCTTGGATGGATGGAGGGTCCTAAGTGTGGATGATTTGTGTGTGTGCCTCGTTGTAGAATGAAGCGGAGCGCCGGATCGCAGCGCTGACCCAGGATCTCAAGATCTTCGCGCTCGAGAAGCTCCAGAGCGCACTGGAGGGTATTGAGTGGCCGGCCGAGCTCACAGCGAAAGACCTTGCGAACAAGGTACAGTCATGTTGCCGCCATCGCTCACCGTGAGTCCTGCTTTCTAATCTCCCTGTTCTTGTTGTTAATGTACAGGAAGCAGAAACGAGTGAGGCTGGCCGTGCGTTCTACTATTTGCTGACGCTGCAGCTCAGTCAGCAGAGCGCCAGCGGGAAACGGGAGACTGGCTCGGCTGATCATCCTCACCACGGAGGAGCCGAAGAAGACAATGAGTTGTGGGCGATGCAGAGCCTGCTGGACGCGGTGCTCGTGCGCTTCCGGTACCATTTCGAGCGCGCTGAGAGCCAGACGAACCGTCTGGCAAAGCCCGAGTGGTTCTTCGGCCACATGCTGACCCAAGTGCGAGAGCACGCGCCGTTTCTCGAGAGAGTGATCAACCCAGAACTGGAGAAGCAGAGTGTGAGCTTGAAATGCTGTGACGCGCAAGTGCTGTTGTTACGAGGACTGATTCGAGCGGCACACCGCAAACTGCGCAAGGAGATCCCGAGTCTCATCTCAGTAAGTACCCAAGCTGTCTGCTCCTCTAGTTTCTACAGATCACTAACGCATTCTCTATCGGTGTTCGTGTGATCACTAGCAAAAGGCGCTGTTCTGCCACACGCTCGACGAGGTTCTGCTCTTTGAGCAGGCGATAGACGACGAGTTCGGGTACTCGTCGTACGCAAACACGAACCGCAAGGTGTTTCCACGCTGTGTGGATGTGTTTACCGAGCAGATGAGCGTCTTCATTGCGTGGACGAGCGTGGACGTGGACTACGCCAAGCACACGTTGCTGGGTGTCATTTTCGAAGACAAGAAGAAAGCGTGGGCGGTCTCTGGTTCCGAGGATACAGCTGGGGATTCTTACACGGACCTGGATTTGGCATCCGGCGACGATTTCGAGCGAAGTGTCCCTCGTGGCGTGCTGCATTTCACGTCGCTGCTTGATTTCATGTGCCGCAGGTTCGCGTTTATGGCGAGTGAAGAGCACCGGTTCCTGTATCTTACGCAGGTGCACCATCTGCTGCTCAAGGACATGCTGCGCGAATGTGAGAGCCAAGCGCGAGCGATCAACGTCCACGGCGCCATGGGCGATCGATCGGTGGCTGCGATTGGGGATCTCTGCGTCGTGATCAACGCTGTGCAGCACATTCTCCATTTGCTCTCGGCATGGGAGCAGAGCAGCGTGTTCATCGAGCTCACGAAGAAAGTGGTGCAGTCGGAGAAATCGCGGAGCCAGGTGTTGAAGATCCACCTCGAGTACTCCAAGTCGGTGCTGAAGAACGCCGCGCAGGCAGCGTCGGATGCGGTTCTGACTCGAGAAGAAGCTGTCGCCGTGCGCCAGGCGATCGCAGGTCCGGGGAGTCTGATCGGACCCACTGCTGCATTCTCTGCGGCGTACTCTGTTGGCTCCAAGACCATGCGAAGTCTGCTTGGACGCTCTGAGAACGTGGAGGACGAAGTGAAGCCTCGAGACAATGAGGAAGCGAAGCTTGGTGGCTCAAGAATACCCGAAGAGCCAGTTGCTGTTGTTGAGGACGAAGAAGAGCTGATCTTCTCGCGCTCCATTTTCGAGCGTCAAATCGCAGAGTTCAAGTCGGTTCTCCAGCGGCTGCTGCACAGCATCTTGGATGTGGTTCTGTCCGCGTTCCAGCGGGACGCCAAGGCGTACAAGCAAAGGTAAGGAAGGACCTACTGCTGAGTTGTTGTTGACTTTGACAATGGTTCTGATCGACATGCGATGTGTACATGTTCAGTTTGTTTTCAGATGTGAGCTTCAAGCAAGTGGACAGTGAGTTGTTCCGAGATGTATCGCCAGAGATTGGCGCCAGCTTCACGTTCTTGAATCGTGTGCTCGCAGTTGCAAAGACGGTTCTGGTCGCCGAGTGCAAGTCCCAGCTTGCGAAAAGCGTCGCGAGTGCGCTGGACGAGCTCTTTTTCGATGTCGTCGCGCGCTCGCGGAGCGATTCGTACTCGAGTCATGTCTCCGCGCACACTCTGTCACTGCGCGCAAGAAACCAGTTCGAGTTCGACATGGGGACGTTGACTTTGGTGCTGGAGCGCTTTGTGCCGAAATCGAAAAAGTACCTGCGTAAAACCTCGGATCTGACGAATCTGTTTGCGCTGGAGTCTTCGAAAGTGAAAGAGATCCGCAATGCGCTGGCGGATGAAGACGAGCTGCGTGGCATGGGGGGCATGGAGCAGATCACGACGATGCTGGAGGTCTGCAAGATTTTCACGATGACGCCTGAGCAGGTGCTGCTGGTGTGCGATCAGATTCTCTGATTGTCCTGGTATTATGGACGAGATTGTTGAATAATTCTGAACAAGTAGATCTCGCACCTTTTTTGTTAGGTATATTATGACGAGGATGTTCTCAAGCTCGTGATATCATTCAAGGATATGAGTAGAATCTGTTTTCCTGTAGAAAACGATTCGTCGATTTGGTTCTGAGGCAGCGTGGAACCTGTCACCGGTACCGACAGCATCGACAGCTAACCAGTGGGACTCAGATTGGCGCCGTTGACGCTGCGTCGCCGATTTGGGACGTGATCAACTCGGATCCTGATGACAAGGGGATCGAGATTGGCATGAACTCGAGACTTCAGCAGCAACTGGTCGAGAACTGAGATGCTGCTGCATCTTCTCTCATCCAAAGCTACCCTCGAGTAGAAAGACCCATTCGATCAAAAATACCCTCGTGTAGAACACACCCCTTTTTGTATGGATTTGCAAATGCTGGACTGCACAGATTCAGACAAACAGCAGAAAACTGAGAGAGCATTCGCTGAGAGAGCACTTTTAGCAGCACGGGTACTCCGATTTAGGGTCGAGTCGACATTCTGAGTCCTAATGATGAGGTTACGCATTCGAGAACCGCTTACGTTATACCCTTCCCGACTGAGTTATCCACCACTAACCCTTCAAAAACTCTAATCACTGCATTCTGAGATTTGCATGGAGCTTGCGACACGAAGCCACCAGCAGAAGCTGCCAGTCCCCCATTAGCGTTTCTCGCACCGTGCGCGTGGTCTGTTGCCGACGCGCTGCCTCGCTCAGTCGGTCGAGTGACTGTTAGCTTCAGTCGCGGCTGATCTGTTTGAGCCAGTGGAGAGCAACACTTTCAGCACGTGTGGGTGCTCGTTCCCCCAGTCCTCGAGTCCCATCCTCCTCACGCAGATTGTCGCTGGCGAGCTCAAAGCGGCCAGCGAGCTTCATTGTTAGTAACGACTAACGCTCGATCGATTGATTGAGCGGCTCATTGGAGCCACGAAGCAGCTGCACGCGTTGTGGACTTGGTGGCGAGAGGCGCGCGGACTGCCACGCAGGACGAGACCGTAGTGTGTGCACTGGAATGACATGGGGCAGCGAACGCGCCAGGCGTCGCAGCAGCAGCTCCACCACCGGCACAAGCAGCAGCCGCAGAGCGCTGTCGGTCTGACCACGTCATCGTCTCCACCACCGGCACCACTGCCACTGCCACTGCAGCTACAACAATTGCAGCGGATAGCGCCGTATGAAGTCCGTCTGAAGCCCATCCTGCCGCGCATCATCCTGCCAGCGTCATCGCCATCAGAGTCCGCAGCAAATGCTGCTGCGCCTGCCATAACGACGACGACGACCAATGGCTCTGCGTGGACGCCTTTACAGGTGCTGCCAGTGTTACCGACGGTACCGCTCAGCGAGCCCCCTGTCGCGGCTGATAATGCTGCTGCGCTGACGAGTGTGGCGGTGGAAGCGTTGAGCTCGCTGTCCGTCGCGGCACTCGTGGTCGAGAACACCACCAAGAAGAAACTGAGCGTGAAGAAGCGCATCCGCCTCAAGACCGAGCGCCGCCGCGAGCAGTGTCGCACGAACCAGGCGCGCTACCGCAACAAGCAGCGCGACCACGAGGTCGAGCTGGAAGAGTACGTCGTGACGCTACGGCAAGAGGTGCAGGCGCTTGAGCTGCACAAGCAGCAGTTGCTGGCAAATGCAAGCGGCAGCAGTGAGGCGTCCAGCTCAATAGCACACGCACCAAGTCCGGATGTTGAGGACCACCGATTCCCGATGCAGCTCGTCAAAGAGTACTTTCGCCTGTTTGAGCACGGACTGAGCCTCGAATCCGATTCTACCACGACGGGTCACCAGCTAGAAACGGAGAAGCCCCAGCAGCAGGAGCAGATGGCGTTTCTCGGCTCGGTGATGGATCCGGCGCTTCAGGTTGGGGATTTCGTTGGGGTCGACGAGCTTGTGGAGCAATGGCGAAAGTACTCGCGGTACTTTGACGATCTACACTTGGAGCTCGTCAACGCGGTCGCCATCGAGAAACCCTCGCTTGGGAGTGACGACACTTCGTCTTCTACCTCGCTGTCCCAGCAACAGCAAGTGATGATCATAAGCACGACTGCGAGACTCACAGTCACGTTCACGCACGAGACGATCCGATGGGTCTTTCCACACCTAGAGCAGGTGGGGCATCTTAAAGAGAGACTCGTGGGCACGCGCTTGAGCTTCGACTGCGTGCTCGAGTTCGAGTTCGAGGTTGGTGACGACCAGGCGCACAAAGTACGGCGTCTGGATTCCACGGTCGACTTTGTGATATCGCTGCTGGAGCTGCTGGGGAACCTGGCGGACGTGGCGACAGTACTGGAGCAGGCGCGTATCGCCAGCGGCTACTATTTGTGCGATTAGAAGGACATTTGTGCGGCGAATGCTGCTGCTGGTAGACCAATTCCAATAACAATATCCCCTCATCACTGCAACACTAGAAACAGTGTCCGTACCTTTGTGTCTTCTGGCAAATTTCGAGCCTTGGATGTCACTCAGAGTGGACGCCTGAGGGTGTTACTGGCGCCGATAGCGCTCGCTCAGTAGGCATTTTCATGCCTACTTGCTTTGGTTGCGAGCTGCTCGCTATCATTGCCTCCATTTGAGTAGTTTTGCTACAAACCTGAGCCGCACACCTGCATCATCAGCTAGATGAAGAGTTAGAAGAGCATCAACACTCCGGAGCGATTCCCAGGTTGAACCAAGCGAGCTGTGTGAGGTGAGGTGAGGCGAGGCGAGGTAAAAAAAACAAATGAGCAGCTCATTTATGTTGTGCTTGCTTTCTCTCGATCCGAGCAGCTTTGAAGCCCATTTCGCGAAGAATACTGAGAGTGTGGAGAGTGGAAACCAGGAAAAGTCGACAGATCGATCATTTGCTGGCACCAATGGAGCACTTCAAGTGGATCGACGCTCTTCAGAGAATCGAGTCGCTTGTTTCAGCGGATCCCATTGGCTCGGTCGCGAAGCCATTTTCATGACGTGGACTAATAGCAGCAAGCAGGGCTGAGGAAACTGAAGCCATCAACACTCTGTTTTGCGCATCCCATCCATTCACAGCTGCCTCGTTGCTTGCTGTGAAGTGCAGTCCATGAACACACTCAAACGAGTACATTTCCATACCATGAAAACTCCGACACTGAGAAAAGTACTGACAACAGTTCTGACAAGGTAGGAGGGGCTACTAAATAGATCTATAATGCTGAATGATCTAATGTGGGAGCCACGGTACTCCTTTTGCGTGCTTGTGGGTACAAACAAAATGCGATTTGCAAAAAAAGGTGCAATGGA
>JAASFO010000336.1:0-25218 GCA_023333815.1 Globisporangium recalcitrans
GCAAAACGAGGTTCTCGAGGAGCAGAGCCAGCTGCAGAAGCGCGAGCTCAAGCGACTTCGCGAGGACATGAAGGAGCTGGGGTTCACGATCGAGCGGGACCAGCAGAGCTTAGCCGCAGCAGCGCAGACGAGTCGCAAGTTCAAGAGCTGCCAGAAACAGCTGAGCGCCGCGCAACACGAGGTCGCGAAGCTGCAGAGCGCTCTTCACGAAGCGCTGGAGCTCCAGGAGCAGAATCGGGTCAAGGTGATCGGCGAGGTGAGCGAGCTCACGACTGAGAGCAAGTGCCTGAAGCAGTCGCTCAAGCAGACGAGGCAGCAGGGAGCCACGGTGTCAGCGGAGAACGAGCTCCTGAGGAGCTCGAGAGCGAAATGAACCAGCTCAAGAGCGAGCTGCAGGCTCAGAAGCGCTTTTTGCTGCGCGAGAACGCTGAGTACGCGCAGTCCCAGGAGCAGATCGAGTGCATCGGCCAGGTGCTGAAGGAACTCGTGCCGATGAACGCAGTCCACCAGTCCGTCACAACTGAGAAGCAGCGCCACAAGCGGTTCCGACGTGTGGTGATCGCAGTCTTTGCGTTTAACCGGTTCCAGAGATGTGGCGTGCTCCACCAGCAGAGCAGTAGTATTGTGACTGTGAACGGTGAGAGTAGCAATAGTAGCGGTTCGTTTGGGACGCGCACGTCGCTCAAGCCGCCCAAGAAGAGACGCAGCAACTCATCATCTTCGCTTCAGAGGAACCCGCCGCCTACAGTCATCAAAGTACTGTCCCCAAAGCCAACACTCGCGAACCTGAACCTACGCCAGCTACTGGAGCGCTTGAAGCAAATGGGGATCGCAGAGAAAGTGGTGGACGTTGTTGAAATGGGAGAGACCGAGGCGGCGTGCGCGTCTGTGTCCTACGTTGGGAGCTTGCTCGTCCAGGTACTCGCTGCGATCGACCCAGGCGCGAAGGAGACTTTGAGCGAGAACACAAGCGGAGCTTCCCATTGTCAGGCGCTCTTGGAGCGGAGACACAAAGGGCACCGTCAGCGTCATCACAAGCAACAAAACAGTATGGAGAGCGACTTTGAAGCCTCGCAGGAACTGGGGAGTGAGAGCGAGCTCTCGACTGTGGACCTGATCCGCAAGCGCATCCTCGCGCTCGGGGAACGCGTCGAAGACCTGCATTTCCAGCGCAGCTCGCTGCAAAAGGACAACTACGACTTCCAGTTCCAGCTCGAGCAGCAGGCGACCCATCTGAAGGAAATGGATCTGCTGATCCAGAAAAGCAGCGAGCTCCAGGACGAAATGCAGCACATGCGTGCCCAGAGTGAGCAAGAGCAGCAGCAGGCGCAACAGCGAATCGACGCAAAGCAGAACGAACTGGAGCTGAAAGAGCGCGAGATGAGAGCCAAAGAGGATGAACTGATCCAGGCAACTGCCCAGATCGAGTCGCTAACAAGCGACATCTCGGAGTTCAAAAAGAAGATCCTGGCGTTCGACACTGAAAAGCAGGAGCTGCACTCGGAAGTGACCAAGCTCAAGCTGCTCTCGATCGAAGAGGAAGAAAAGTCCGAGATCGCGAAGGCTGGAGTGCGGAGACAGGAGGAGGAAGTGAGGAATCTGAAACAGGCGACGCGGAAAGCGCACGAGTTGTACCAGCAAATGAACCGGCAGCTGGAGCAGGAGATCGCGGGGCGAGCGAGCCTCCAGGCGTCCGTGGACCTTTTGAAGCGGCAGAAGGAAAAGTTGGAGCAAGAGCTCCACGATACCAAGCTGCGCGACTTGGAGAAGAGCTTTGAGAGCGACAGAGTGACTGGTGCACAGACAGAGCAGACACAGAAGAAGCATACGAAGAAGGCACAGAAGCAGGATAAAGTGCGCTTTGCCTCGACACAGCAGCCACGCGAGGAAGATGACGTGCAGTCATCAGAGCTTTCATCATCATCGTCATCTGTAGGTCGTGATCACCATCGAGAGCATGATGGCAGCACCAAAGGGAGTACATTCGGGTTGGAGTCGGAAGACACGTGTCTGTATCACAAGTGTGAGAAACCCAGTAGCTCTGCAGCAGTGCAACGCGGCTGCGACGGTGACGACAGTAATTGCGAGGACGGCAAGAGCTACGACGACTTGCGCAGTTCCTCGCAAAACTCTTCGAGCATCCGCCTTCAGCTCTCGCCTCGAGCCACTGACGCGAACAGCAAGTTCCTGGATGAGTGGCGAAGGCTGCAGATCGCCTCGGCGTTTGGCGACAACGACAAGACTAGTCGCTCCCACTGCCAACTGGCAACCAAATCCGCTTCTAAAGTAGCGCATGCGTCTGCCACCAAAGCGCTGGCTTCGTCGGATGCAGCCTCAGCATCGACGTCGAAACAGATCGCGCGCGAGGTGGAGATCCAGAGCAACCGCCGCCGTATCGAGATCGACAAAGTGGACTCTGCGGTGCACGACTACATGGACCGCATCGACGAGAAGCTCCAGCAGATGTACGGCATTCCGCCGTCGACGTCTTCGCGACTGCGATCCAGTGAAAAGGACGACGAGAGCGCGTCGGATCCAGATGACGACGATGCAAGTGGTCGTGGTAAAGTGACGGCGGGTGTGCACAGCCAGCTTGATGCGAAGAAGCTCGCAAAGACCGACGAAGCACGGCAAGTCCACTGGTACGGGTAGGCACTGCAGGCAATTGGGATTGGAGAGCTCTCCACCAAATAAATGGCTACACTTCTGTCAAACATGACGTCCTCGTTTGATTGGTTACTATTGTCCTATTTTCACCCAATAAAAAGAGAGGCACAGATCAATGTGTTCTAGAAAGAGGTCATCAGCACCTTTATCTGCGATGTGCCTGATTATAAAAGCAATCAAATGCAAATAGACTGTTCAACAGCCTTTACATTACCGTCCACAGCATCACATACGCATTACAAAAGGAGAGGGGGTGAAAGCGAGCGACAACGCGAAACGTGTCCAAACAGCATTCGCAGAAGATCGATCGATTGATTGATCGCTTGGGGACGACGAAGGCGATGATCGCGACGAAGCCCAAGAGCATGGGGAGGACGAGAGCGCCGCGGTTGCTGCTGCTGCTGCTGACGGCGGCGGCCATGACGACGCTGCTTGTGCTGGTGCAGCAGCCCGCGGGGGTCTCTGCGGTGGACCGCAGCAAGTTCCGCACGTGCGCGCAGACGCAGTTCTGCCAGAAGTACCGCACGGCGCAGCCCACGCAGTTCGACGTGCTGGCTCCAAGCATCGCGCTCAAGACCGACGAGGTGCTCTTCGACCTGCAGTCGCGCGCGAGCGGTGAGACGACGCTGCTGCAGGGCTCGCTGCGCTTCGTGCTCGACGAGAAGGCGTCCCAGCTCCCGGCGGTGCGCGTGCACGTGGTCGAGAAGTTCGCGGACCCGAACGACCCGAAGAAACGATGGGAGAACCCGGACGTGCTCATGCCGGAGGCGCTCGCGAGCCGCGCGGTCAAGAAAGTGACACTCGCAGAGAGCGGGCTGAACAGCGCTGTGGTGGCGGCGGGCGGGGACAACGTGGAGCTGTTCTCGCTGGCTGGTACGAATGCGGACAGCGTTGTGGTGGCGCTCTACCTGACGCCGTTCAGCGTCGACGTGTATGTGAACAAGGAGAAAGTGATCTCTCTGAACGGCGACAAGCAGTTCCACTACGAGATCCGCCACGACCGACAGAACGCTCCAACCGTTGCGGACCAAGCTGCTGCTGCTGCAGACGCGCCTGCGGTCGTGGACGTCCACGAAGGGAAGGAGATCGTCGACTACGGCGAGGACGGTCTCGCGATCTACGCCGACGGCTCTGTGCAGAAGAAGGTGGACGCTGCTGCGGTCTCGACGCCTGAGAGCAACAACAACGAGGGCTGGGAGGAGTCTTTCAGCGTCTACACGGACAAGAAGAAGTTTGGTCCGAGCTCCATCGGGCTCGACATCGCGTTCCACGCCTCGGGTTCCACAGCCAAGCGCGGACTGTACGGCATTCCCGAGCACGCGAGCGACTTCCTGCTGAAGAACACGCTGGAAATCGAGACGGAGGATACCGAACAAGTGGGCAAGAAGAAGGTGCTGGCGGACCCGTACCGCCTCTACAACCTGGATGTGTTCGAGTACGAGCTGGACGAGACCATGGCGCTGTACGGTGCGATCCCGCTGCTGGTGGCGCCGAACGCGCAGAGCACAGTCGGTGCGTTCTGGCACAACCCGTCCGAGACGTTCGTCGACATCGAGACGCTCGCGGACGGCACGAAGAAGAGCCACTGGATGAGCGAGTCTGGGGTGCTGGACGTGTTCCTGCTGCTCGGACCGTCGAGCGCGGACTTCTTCTCGCAGTACACGCTGCTCACGGGCCGCGCGCAGCTGCCGCCGCTCTTCGCGATCGGCTACCACCAGTGCCGCTGGAACTACAAGAACGAGGCCGACGTGGACCGCGTGAACGCCGGCTTTGACGAGCACCTGATCCCGTACGACGTGCTCTGGCTCGACATCGACCACACGGACAAGAAGAAGTACTTTACGTGGGACGCGTACGCGTTCCCCACCCCACTGGCCATGCAGGAGCGCGTGGCCAAGGTCGGACGCAAGATGGTGACGATCGTGGACCCGCACATCCGCGCCAAGAACGACGAGCCGCCGTACTACGTGCACCTGGAGGCGCAGGAGAAAGGTCTGTACATCAAGGACGCTGAGGGCAAGGACTTCCGCGGCTGGTGCTGGCCCGGTGACTCGTCGTACGTGGACTTTACGTCGTCCAAGGCGCGCCTGTGGTGGAGCTCGCTCTTCCGCTACGACAAGTACGTCGGCAGCACGAAGGACCTGTACACGTGGAACGACATGAACGAGCCGTCGGTGTTCAACGGACCCGAGGTGTCCATGGACAAGCACACGCTCAACCTGGCCGGCGTCGAGCACCGCGAGTGGCACAACATGTACGGCATGTACATGCAGCGCGCGACCATGGAGGGCCAGCTCGTGCGCCAGCTTCCCGCGTCGCCCAGCGAGCCACTGGCGGCTGCCGCGAGCGACATGCAGCGTCCGTTCGTGCTCTCGCGCGCGTTCTTCGCCGGCTCGCAGCGCTACGGCGCCATCTGGACGGGCGACAACACGGCGGACTGGAGCCACCTCAAGTACGCGACCAAGATGCTGCTGTCCATGTCGGTGGCGGGGCTCACGTTCGTCGGCGCGGACATCGGCGGCTTCTTCGGCAGCCCCGAGCCGGAGCTGCTCACGCGCTGGTACCAGGCGGCAGTCTTCCAGCCGTTCTTCCGCGGCCACGCGCACCACGACTCGAAGCGCCGCGAGCCGTGGGTCTTTGGCGAGCCGCACACGAGCCGCATGCGCGACGCCATCCGCACGCGCTACGCGCTGCTGCCGTACCTCTACACGCTCTTCCGCGACTGCGCGACGAGCGGGCTGCCGATCATGCGTCCGCTCTGGATGCACTTTGCGAACGACGAGCGCAGCTTCACGGAGGAAGACCAGTTCCTGCTCGGCCACGACCTGCTCGTCAAGCCGATCGTGAACGGCGGCGTCGAGTCCACGAGCGTGTTTTTGCCCGGCGCGGACGCCGTGTGGTACCACGTCTTTGACGGCTACAAGCGCCTGGCGGGAGGCAAGGAGCACGCCGACGTGCCGGCGCCGATCGAGTCCACGCCCGTGTTCCAGCGCGGCGGCAGCGTGCTCGCGCGCAAGAACCGCGTGCGCCGCAGCTCGGCGCTCATGCAGAACGACCCGTACACGCTCGTGGTGGCGCTGGACGCCAACTTTGAGGCGACGGGCAAGCTCTATGTGGACGACGAGCAGACGCACGCGGCGCAGAACGACGGCGCGTTCAGCGAGATCGCGTTCCGGGCGAGTCGCGAGGGCGTGTCCGGCACGCCGCTGGTCAAGCAGTTCGCGTCGCTCGCGTGGGTCGAGAAGATCGAGATCTACGGCTTTCTGAGCGCCTCGAACGCGCCGAAGCGCGTGGTCGTGAACGGCGAGCGCTCGCTCGACGCCCAGTACGACGCAGCGCGCGACTGCCTCGTGATCCGCAAGCCGAGCGTGCTGGTCACGGACGCCTGGGCGATCCGCTTCAGCCAGTAGAGCGTGCGATGCGGTGTGTGGCGCCAATGAACAGAGAGAGAAAGAGAGAGAGAGATCGTAACAGGGCGAAAGGAAGCGATGGAGGATGATTAGTCCAGCGTGGTTAGTTTCATTCGAGTGCATTAGCAGTGAGCGTGAGCAGAGATGACGGTTGATGATCGATGATGACGGTGATGCTGGTAGTGGAGAAATCGGAATACGTGTTAATACGCATTGGCAATCGCATTGCGATGGTCGGAACAACACGCTCTCTCATCAGGACCGACCGCTTTATCACACAGAGAGAGGTTGCGAGAGGAGCCACTCTCGCCGTTCCACCACTGCACTGCGGACACAGGGCAACAGAGCACGGGCGGACACACACGCGCTAAAGTTCAAAGACTCTTGCGTCAAAGGTCGTTCATCATGGAAAGCGCGCGCGCGGACCGTCACATGCAAATGGTTGATCGCGTTCCCAATCGAAGGTCCCGCGCCATTGTCATTGCGCTTGATGGTGGCAGCGCTGACGAGTATCCATCCGTCTGCCATTGTGAAAGGCGCAACGTTGCTCTCTATTCGATCTCTCTGTCGCTGCTGCTGTGAAAAAAGCTGAGCGAGTGTGTAATGAGTGAACTGCAGGCTTCAAGATGGGTACGAAAGACTGCACTCTCTGCTTGAAGAGTCCAGTCGCGTTTGACCTGTGTAGTCGGATACCCTTTCAAAGGTCTGACACTCAAGTGGGCATTTGCATGGTGTTCTGCCTGCGAGAGTTGGTCGAACTGGATTCTCGCGATCTTCGCAGTGAGCAAAGAGAGTCAGCACGCATGCGGGGAGATGCGCAGTGGGTGAATTGGTTGCTTGTTTGTGTGACGTGGGATTCCTTCGTGAGAACAGAGCTTTCTTCGAAATTTGAGCCCGCAGGTTGCACTTGCAGCATCCAAATGTCGTTGTGACTGTGGCGTCACAAGCACGAAGTGGAGGTGCGACTGATAGACAGGGAGGCGTGTGCCAGGAATGGACAGATGGATGTGTGCGCAAAAGACCCCCCACCGCAAAGATGACAGCAAGCTGCACACAAATGGACCATTGGCAGACGGTGTCTGTCATTGTCATTGTCAGGAACAGCCGAGCGCGTTTGGAGTGAGTTCCTGACGCACGAATAGAGCGAGTAAAAGACTGGCGAGAGACTCGATCCCAGTGACAAGGGAGAAGCTTGGGGACAGCCATTTCAGTGACCATCCACGGATGGAATGCAGCAGTCGCTTGGTTGGTGGCGTCATTTCCGTGAACCAGCAGTGAAGAATGTATCAGACGCATTTCTCACTCATTTTCATGATTGCCAGACAAAGCAGTGGTTGCTTGCTTGCTTGCATCAGCTCTCCAGGCAAGATGGACACTTTCCTCGCTCCAGAAGAGTCAGTTCAATCATTTGCTGGTGTTGCCATCAAGCCAAATTGCAGCATGATGCTGCCAGCATGATGGAATTATAGAGGTGGCAAGAACTGCCATTCGCAGTGCATTTACCTCGAACCTGCAGACCACTTTGCAGCTGGATCGGGATCGGTTTTCAAAGGGTATGCTTCTGTTCAGTGGTGAGCGATCTGTCTTGGTGTCAGAAACAAGCACAAGTGGGATCATTAGCTCACGCGAGGACGAGCGCGACTCCTCTGACCTCATTCAGTGAAAGAGAGCGCAGCTCTCTTTTCTATGGAATCGCCACCACGCACCTCAGAGAAGCAAGCATTTCCAACTGAAAGTGCCAACGGGACTTGTCGACCTTGCTGTTGCTGGCAACAATTGTGATTGGACATCATAGTAATCAAATGGGGGAAATGTGCACTTGTAGTGCATGTGGTTCAGTTGTGGAGATCGAAATGGGTTGCCTTTGGGACATCAGCATCAGCAACTGGCGTGACGCGCTTTTCTTCTCCCGTCCGAGTCAGCTGGCTGAATGGCTGGCGAATCGACCGCATGGCGAGGACGCGTTTCAACACAACCCAATGTGGCTGCTCGGGTAAGTGAACGCTGGATTGCATCTGATTTGGTCTGTTTTGGCATGGTGACCCAAATGCAATGCAAGTGAGGAAAGGGAAGAGAAGCACGAATCCATTTTCGTTTGGTGCAGGTCTGGCAGGTTGCTGCTCATACACATCCGATAGAGTTGGATGTGAGCGCGCATCGTTTATGGTCGCAAACTAACGAGTCGCGCAGAGAAAAGGCAGCGTCTCTGGAAGTCTAAAAAGCGATTCATTCAAGCCAACTGGCTGCTGCAAGGAAAAAGAAACAAAATACGAGGATGCTGACAGGGTTTTATTTGCCAAATTTGAGTTTGGTCCGACTTCCATACATTCTCCAAGTGGTTCGTCCACTCGCTTTGACGGTTTCGTGCTGAAATTTCTTGCTTTTTGCAGTTGCCTTCAGAGACTTTTGAGTTTCGAAGCACTGCCTTTTCGTCTGGTCGCGATTTTGAAGAACAGAGAGGAAGAGAGTGTTTGACTCACTCCCCAAACAACCAACAGCACTCTTCCGTCCTCGTTGCCTCTGCTGGTCTACGCACACGCCAGATGGCGAGAGCAGCTCGCCCTGTCTCCTGCGCTTGTCAGCTCAGCTTCCCTTCCCTTCCCTCCCCTCTCTCTCTCTCTCTTACGCTTGCGTTTTGTATGCAGCCAGGAGAGCCAGTCCAGTCGCTGTTAGGGTGTAAAAGCAACATGCTCAAACTGTTGTGCTTGAGGTGGGTGAGCGAGTGAGGCGAGTGGCAGCAAGGTCGTCGTTTGCCGTCGTTCCGTGAGCTCATTCGCCAATTCACCTTACTGGAGTCACATCCGAGTAAAGTACTCTTCCCCGCTCACGCACCACTTCGCTTTCTTCTCTCTTCAACCATGAAGCTCGCCTCGATCGTCGTCGCAGCCGCCACTGCGCTCGTCGCCGTCTCTGCCCAAGAAACCGCTGCGCCTGCGACCACCGCCCCGGTGGGTGCTGGCACGGTGTCTGCCGCTGTCGGTGCGGAAGTGACCACCCCAGCTCCTGCCGCTACGCCTGCTGCTGCGGGTACTTCTGGCTCGGGTGGCTCGAGCACGGTCACTGCTGGTGCCGTGTCGGGCGACCTCCTCGCCACGTTCAAGGCGACGCCAACGACCGACTCGTACCACATGACCCCGGTGCGCGTGGTGCAGGCGCGTGTGCAGAGCGACTCTCCGATCCTGGTGGAGGGTCAGCTGGTGTCGAGCTTCGGCAAGGGAAAGCTCGACGCCGGTTACCTCTCGTCGTTGGACTCTGTCAACACTGCCAGTGTTGAGGGTGCGCTGATGTACGTGCAGGCTGAAGCCATCAACATCCAGAACCGCGACGCCAGCAAGCGCTGCGAGCGCAAGACGAAGGTGCAGAACATCGTGTTCTACGAGATTCTGATCGCGCAGACGAACGAGACCATCGCGCAGTTCTCCGATGACTGGTCGACCCCTGAGTATGGTCCGATGATTGCCATGGACGGTGGTCGCTGCACGCCGACTGTAGGCGAAGACACGCTTCCGGTGGAGTGCTACCAGTTCAACGGTGAGCACGGCCAGCCGAACGTGGGTCCGTTCGTCGGCGGAACGAACAAGGAAAACAGCGACCGCGCTCCGTACCCTGGGAACTACTGGTTCTCGTTCCCGAACACGTGCCCAACCCAGACGTGGGCGAACAAGAACGAGACGTGCCGTGCCGGTACGCGCAAGGGACTGTGCCCAGTGGGTGTTGCGCCGAACGGTGTGGAGTGCACGTTCGCGTACAACATCCTCGGTTGGGTGCCAATCGACGATGTTGTTGGCATCACCAGCTTTGTGAACGAGGCGACGTCGAAGCCGTACAAGAACTTCACTGAGTGGTGCTCTGCCAGCGAGAAGAACGTGGAGTTCTCGTACGACCTGTCGAGCAAGACGGTTGAGACGGCGCTGCCGTTCTGGGCGGACCCTCTCGACAAGGAAGCCAACGCGAACCGCACCAAGGTGATGTTGGCCACGTACGAGAAGCTTCTCACGTCGGGCTCGACCCAGGTGGACCCTAAGGTGTCTGCTGCGTTCAAGGCTCTCCCAAGCCCTGAGGAGCTTGCGAAGGTGAACCCGCCTTGCTTCAAGAGTGTGCCATCGTGCGGAACTGGCGCTGGTTGCAAGCGTACCGGTTACTCGCAATTGTGCACCCCTTGCTCGGCTGCTGAGAAGTGCGCGACCACTGACGGCACGTTCAAGTTCCCAACCCTGACCAAGGCTTTCACCACGCTTTCGGAGGAGGAGACCAAGACGGCTAATCTGAACGACTCGGGCAGCTCGGACGGCAGCAGCACGGCTGGCGGCAAGAACAGCACCTCGACCGACAACTCGTCTGCCTCGCAGGCTTCGCTCGCGTTCACCGCGTTCGCCGCTTCGTTGATCGTGTCGTTCGCGCTCTAGATGCACTTGCAGTTTGTGTGTACATTTTGGACTGATTTCCCGCTGTACAACCCGTTGCCGATGTTGCGAATACATGCCATGAGTTATCCCCGAAGCGTTGCTGGTCTCTTACCTTTTGTTGAGCTCTTTGAGGGTGATGTCGATGTTTGGATCTTGCTGCTGACGAGGTCTCTCTGCATCACCGCTGTCCTCCCCTTCTGCCTCTGTGCTTCTGTATCCATTGTCGCTGGTTGCGGTCTCCGCCTGCTCTGCACGTTGACGTCGAGTCATGGTTGCGTCTGGGCGATTGATTCTCGTCGATCATGGAGCGAGCGGTGGAGTGTGTGAGCTCTTCCTCGTGAGCGCTTGGACGCAAATGCTGGAGTGAAAGGGAAGCATCGAGGTCGCTGCGGTGGATCGCGATCCGAGGCGATCCATTCGTTCCGAAAGATCCTTGCGATTGCCTCCCAGGTGGCGAGCAATGTCACACGCACGCACGACTCTAAACGGATCATCACCAGCCTGCGAGCAAAGAGCGCAAAGAGCGCGAGCCAGAGCCTCTCCGAATGGCTCCTGAAGGCTGAACTAACGTTGCTGTACGACGGCTCGAACAGAGAGACAGCAGAGACCAGTATCGCACGCATCGGATTGCACTCGCAGGCTTTATGTGCTTGTCACGTCTGCTACAGTTCTACAGTTGAGGTGAGCGGCGTGCTGCTGCTTTCGTGGACCCATTATCGCGATCTCGCAGCACACTTGCCAGCGCCACAGACGACGAGCGCTGTTCAACTCGGCTCTCATCCAAGTGGCTGTCTCCATCAACGATCGCGTGCTTCTCACTCACTCTGGCAGCTGCTGCTGCTGCTGCTGTTCTATCGTATCGAAAGAGCTTCTGGGTCTCTCTCTTCCTCCATCAGTCGCCATTTCTACTACTGCAGGACTGTAGGTTCCATGCATGCCTTCGCCGGATTAGGCGCTTGGCAGTCGCCCCCTCTGAAAAAGCCAGATTACTTCGTCCGTATGAAGGTGCTGTTGTTGCAGTCCAATTGCTCGGTCGCTTCTGGTGGTCGCTGGTGTCGCTTGCATGGATAGCCGCTGTGTCTCAGTGCCATTGCATTGTGAGGTCGTCGACGATGAGTCCGCATGCTCACGCGCCACTCGCTGAACGCACGCGGTCGCAGACGCCTCGATTTCTTCACAATGACTTGTTTTCTCGACGAGCTGCGACGAGAGCTCACTGGTTTCGCGCTTCTGAGCCTGCAGCTCGCTCTTGAGCTGGTTCATTTCGCTCTCGAGCTCCTCAGGAGCTCGTTCTCCGCTGACACCGTGACTCCCTGCTGCCTCGTCTGCTTGAGCGACTGCTTCAGGCACTTGCTCTCAGTCGTGAGCTCGCTCACCTCGCCGGTCAACTTGACCTGATTCTGCTCCTGGAGCTCCAGCGCTTCGTGAAGAGTGCTCTGCAGCTTCGCGACCTCGTGTTGCGCGGCGCTCAGCTGTTTCTGGCAGCTCTTGAACTTGCGACTCGTCTGCGCTGCTGCGGCTAAGCTCTGCTGGTCCCGCTCGATCGTGAGCGCCAGCTCCTTCATGTCCTCGCGAAGCCGCTTGAGCTCGCGCTTCTGCAGCTGGCTCTGCTCCTCGAGGACCTCGTTTTGCTCGCGACAGGCTCGGAAATCCTGGCGAAAGCGGTTGTTTTCCACCTGCAGGCGCCGCAGCAGCTCCAGTTGCTTGCGCAGCGCCTCGTTCGACGCCTCCTGCTGACTCAGCTCTTCGACAAAGTGTGCTTCCTGTAACAGAGACTTCTTGGGTGGTGCTGGGTTATTATCATACACAGGCGAGGGTGTCATTGCAGCAGTGGACTGCAGGCGGCGGCTCTGGCTCTGCTGCGTCTCGGCCATCCGGCGCTCGTAGTCGCTGATCGCCTTGGCTTTGACGCGGCTCAGCTCGCGAAGCGCGTCCTTGTCGTTGCGGTAGTCTGGTTTCTTCCGGTGGTGGTGGTGGTACTGCTGCTGCTGATGATGATGATGATGGTGTGGGGAGCGCGAGCCGTGGCTTGTGTTTGTTGGTCGAGAGGTAGCAGCAGCAACAGTGAGCTGGCGCTTGAGTGCGATGCCTGTCAGCTCACTTTCAAGCTCCAGCTGGAAGCGCGCGGACGATTTCTCTTGGCTCTGATGACGATGTTGACGGTGGTGGTTGGGAGATGTTCGATTGCTGCTGTCGTTGTTTTCAGTCGCATTGCGGTCGGACTCGCTGCTGTGCGACGACGAGGAGAACACGGAGGGCGACACCCCGGCAACACCCTCTCTCTGACTTCTTCCTCTCGCACTCGCACTCGCTGGAGCTGAGATCGAGTCGCTGCGGAGGTGTTCAAAGAGTCTCCGCTGGCGCAAGTTGAGCTTCACTCGTCAGGTACGGCCGTTTCTGTGGACGTGCTTGAGGATGATGCGTGGTGGTTTCTCCACCAGACCCGCCACAGCCTCATGGCGAGGTGTGTGGCGTCAGAGGGCATCGAGCGCTGATCTCTGCCTGATGGTTGCGTTTGTTCATGGCTGGATACATTTGCTGCGTTGTTGGAGCAGCTTGTGTGCCAGGTGTCTGTCAAATCAACCTGTCGATCCCGCACCCTGCAGGGTCACTCTACTCATGCAGGGCGATCGCCACCACTTGCACTAAGAGACTCGTTGCCATTCCGGACATCTGGTTCGCAGATGAGTGTCTTCGTGCTCTGTTGTTCGTGTTTGAGTGACTTGCGACTCAAACCTGCTTTCCGTCGTTTCTGTTCTAACGTTTCTTTATATGTTGAGTGTCAGATTAGTCGAGTCGAAAAAGGTACGTCTAGAAGAATGCTGAACAGCACTGAAGAACAACTGAATAACACGATGCTGCAGCGACCAGCTGGTTGCTTCGACCGCACCTGATCGCTCGCAAGTCCCCAGAAATGCAGCAGCTCTCTCACTTTATTGATCTTCTTGGCCGATACGACTGACACTCAACCGACCGCATCCTCCGTCTGGCATCAGCATCCCAGCTGCCTCACTAGCCAGGTTGCCTCATTTTCTCCTCGTTTTGTGTTATTGGAGAGTGTGGTAAAGAGCGAGTGTCGACCTATTTTGGCAAGACAGAAAGTCAGAGAGGATTGTTTCCCTAGCTATCAAACTCCAAACTAGTCGCTCTCATAGTGAAACGAAGACAAGTGACCAGATTGGTTTTCGCTCATTCTCATTCTCCCAACCCCGTTCGCACCCCAAAAAGAAATCGGTTTGAACCCAAAATGAATCAGGTGAGCCCAATATAATAAATCAGGCGATCTCTTTGAATGAGGAGCACACCGTCTTTCTCCTGAATAGAAGTCGGTGACATTCCTAAGTGATTTCCTATCTATCAACGCAGAAGCTCAAGCATACTCATACATCCTTGTGTGTGTGTGCGACTCGGAGTCGTCTATATTAAGAGCCACGCTGCGCGCGGACTGCGTGTTCGGCTATTGCTGGCAGTTGAGTGGACATTCGCCACGCTCGGTCGTTTCGGATCATCCATACGCCCAGCAGCGTGTGTGTGTGTGTGTGTGCGTGTGGGTTGGCGTCGGCGCTATCGGGGCTGTCATCGGAGACAAAGAGAGAGAGAGAGAGAGAGAAGCAAGAGCGGTCAGGAAGCAGGAGCGTGGTGTGTCGGCAGCAGCAGCGGCGCATCGGATAACAGAAGACGCTCTCTCTCGGGATCTTATCGACGACGTGTTCGCTGTGGTGTGTCCAGCAGCACGCTCGTGAGTCACGAACGTTCGAGCATGGGCTGCATTTTCACAAAAGTCTGCCACGAAGAAGGTGCGTGCGCAACCGCATGGCCACTCTCTTATCATGACTGCTATCTTGCCAATGCAAAGCATCCTGACGAATGGCACGTGTGATGGATATGATAGATCTGATAGAAGACGGAGACAGCGGAGAGAAGCCCGTGATGAAGCAGTCACAGCAGCAACAACAGAGACGTCTGTCGCGCGCGAAGACGACGCTGCTGGTGGTCGAGCCGCAGGAGGCGGCGGTCGCGAACAGCAGCCACCCGAGCAGCAACAAGTCCAAGATCCGCAAGAGCGACGCCCCGCAGCAAGAGACGACGTTCTACGGTGGCGGCATCCCGGGCACAGCGCTCGACTCGGAGCGCGTGGAGCTCCCCGAGTTCACGGGTGTGCGCGAGGGCGGCTACCAGGTAGGTAGCTCTGGAGCGAGCTCTTCGCTTTGTGACACTGTAGTACTGACTTGGAATCTCGTATGTACACTGTAGTCGGCGAATGGGCGACTGCGGTGGGGGACGAGGACGCGCGCAGGCAACGACCCGCTGCGACGGCGGAAGGAGAACCAGGACAGCTTCTGCGTGTGCGACGTGCTCGCGGACGAAAAGCAGCTCACGTTCTTCTCGGTCTTTGACGGCCACGGACCCGAAGGCGCGTTCGTGAGCCACTATGTGCGCGAGCTCTACCACGAGTGCCTCGCCGACTCGTACGCGTCGACCGTTCGGCGCATGTCGGCGTCGTCCAGGAAGGCGTCAGTCTCGTGCGATTTGATCTCCGAGACGTTCCAGCAGGCAGCGCGAGCGGTCTCCGAGAAGCTCACCGACAGCACGATCGACATCAGTGTGAGCGGCACGACGGCCGTGGGGCTGCTGGTGTGCGACCGCGACGTGTTCATCGCGAATCTCGGCGACAGTCGCGCGGTCGTGGCGCAGTACAACGAAGTAGAAGAGCAGTATGTCCTGCATTGCGAGACACGAGACCACAAGCCAGACGTGCCCGAGGAGCGGCAGCGCATCGAGGCGAACAACGGCCGCGTGTTTGAGTGGGGCACGTTCCGCGTCTGGCTCCAGGACGTCGACATGCCCGGGCTCGCGATGTCGCGCTCTTTCGGAGACGCAGTCGCGAAAACGGTCGGCGTGACGTGCGATCCCGACGTGACGATCGTGGACAAGATCACATTTGGCAAGAAGGAGAAGCCGTCATTTGCTGTTTTAGCGAGCGACGGCGTGTGGGAGTTCATGACGAGCGACGAGTGCATCGAGTTCGTCGTGGCGTGCATACTCAAGTCCAGCATGACGCCGCAGGAGGTCTGCAATGCGCTCGTGGAGGAAGCCTACGAGCGCTGGAGCGCAGAAGAGGACGTCGTCGACGACATCACAGCAGCGATCGTGTACTTTTGAGTCGTCACAGGCGCTACTGCATCCTCGCCAACTGGCTGGTTGTTGCGCATCAGGTGGCAAACGAAGCGAAAAGCATGGACCACGAGTTCGTTGCAGCCAGCCGCGTGCGATGGAGACGAATGCGAGAAGAGTATAAAGGTAATCTAGTATTTAGAGGAATGGGAGGATTCTGTGCGAGGTGCAGGTAGCGCTTCGGTTGAGATTTTATTTATTACGTGGGCACCAGGGGATGCACAGGCACAAAACAAAGCGTTCGGCATTGCGAATGAACATTTTGGCGACTCGAGTTGTTCGTATGCTTATTTGATGCTTGAGAGTGTGCGTCTCAACCACCACAGCAATGCTTTCAGACTTGATCTGCATAAAACAGCAAGCAATGTGGAGCGTGGCTACTCCCACAGGACTGACTGAGAGATCAAGCAAGCGCTCAGCTTCACGCGCGCATACGGACGCAAAGAAGCCAAGTGAAACCAACAAGACGGAAGGACTCACACGACATGCGAGGTTCGCACCGGAAATAGCGATCGCCGTGATTGGATCGAAACGCAATCGCTCGTGCGCAGATGCGAACGGCAAGTCGATCTACTTGCTTGCTCTGCCTCGCAACCCGCAGCTGTGGAGAGACAGACTGCGCACGAAGGCTCGCTCCAGTATCGTCGCGCGCACAAGCCGACTTAACGATCCGCGCATTCGCCATCTCGCTTGCTTGTCGTGCACGGCAGTGTCCAGATGCCCAAGTCCGAGCGCTGGGCGGCGAGCGAGCACAGTCGGATCGTCAGCGGCGTGTTCGCCAAGTCCATCCACGGCGGAGACGAGGAGCGCGAGGGGGCGATCGTGCAGAACGCCGCGTTTGGCTTCGCGCGACTTCGGCTCCAGTCGCTGCGCAATTTTGGCATCGCCAAGTCGACATCAAGGCGGAACATCCTGCGATCCAATAACAAAGCACATCCGGCGCCGGAGGAGAAGGACAGAGAAGGTAGTGTTGCGGGCAAGCACGACGACGAGAGATCGGCTACTGGGGTCACTGCCGCAAGCAAGCTCAAGCGCTGGTACGATCATGGCAAAGGGGTTCGCGCAGCGATCAAGAGCAAATTCGTATGGCAGCTGGTGGGGTTTCTTGACTCGATCTACGTGATGCTCTCCGTCCCGCTCCGAATAGGATCCTTCTTCGACCCGCGGAACGAGCCTTCGCGCCGGATCAAGCGGACGTTCGCGCTCACGCTCTTCTCTATCTTGGACGTGCTTTCCTTCCTGCTGCGCATCGTGATCGCACGCAAGTCACTGAAGTCGCTGTTGCGCAACTCGCTCTTCCTCGACTGTGTACGAGTCATCGAGCGGTCGAGCCGAGAGTTGAGCGTCTTTCGCACCATCCGAGCGTCCACGATGGGAGAGGATGTCACCGTACGCTCGGCACGAAGTGCGTTCTCAGCGCGAGGCGATCGGATCGCGCCTCTCGACGCTGTCCCCATACACCGGAGCGCAAAATCGCGGCATCAAAGTCTTCGCGGGACGTGGTTTGAAATGCTAACCAACGTCATGTTTGTGACCCCCTGGGAGGTCGGCTGCTTGGTGCTCAACTACAACTGGATGCACCTCGTCGGCGTCGCGCGCTTCCCTCATGTGGTGTAGAGTACGCGCTCTTCGAAGACCACTTGTCGAACAGCCGATCGATCGCGGAGACGTACTGCGAGCTGTGGTATCTCACGAGGCTGGCGTTCAAGGTGGCTCTGCGACGGCACTTTTCAAAGCTCATGTACGCGTCAATCCTGGCGAAGAAGTTGAGTGTCAGCAAGCAGAGCGCTCCTGCTGCTGGGAATAACGCAGACCAAATGGCGCGGATGAGCTCTTTGAGGACATGAAATCGAGCGCAAGGATGCTCAAGGTGCTGAACAACGGCAGTGCAGTCAAGAACAAGATGGTGCAAAAGATCTCTCGGGATGCGACGAGCGCGGCTGAAAAGATCCCCGCGTGGAGACAGCCGAACTCGCTTTTCCGGTTCCTCTGGGTCCGCGTTGAGTGTATATTGCTGTTGCTGCTGATGGCCGAAGTCCCGTACCAAATCGCGTTCCAGCGAGGTTTTGGGCTCTTGAATGGTGACGAGCAGCCACTTTTCGGCGCAGTTCCCTTCGTTGTCCAGCTGGGCGACTTCTTCCTCTCGATTGGAATTGAGCTCTTTTTCTACTTCGATCTGTACTTCCGAGCGCGATGCTTTGTGCGACCAGCATTGCGTCGCCGCGAGCGCAAAGAAGAGGACGACCACAACAACGTGAATGCAGTCGCGATGATCTCGGACAAGTCGCAAATCTTCCGCCATTACCTCGAGAATGAGAACTACTGGCTCGACGTGTTTGTGAATCTGCCGATCTCGCTCGCGTGGGACGCGCTCCCGAAGCAATGGTTCACGCCTCGAACGACCCTGTTCATTACTACCAGACCAAGTGGAAGCTCAACAGAAGCGCGGTCCACGACGAAGAAGTGATGCTCCATCTCCCGCGATCTCTTCGACGTCAGGCGTTGCTCGCACTGTTTGTGGAGGACGTCAGCAAGTGTCCTCTTTTTAAGGACTCGTCATCAGACTGTGCGACGCTGGTGCAGCAGCTCGCACAGTCCGCTCGCTGCGAGATCTTCTTGAGGGACTCATTTGTGATCCGAGAAGGGCACCTCGCGACCGACTTCTTTCTCATCCAGAGCGGCGACGCAGGGAAACTGCTTCCTGCTTCGAAATCCGCTGCGGCGGATCGTTCGAACTTACGAGCTCCTCGAGAATCGCAAACTTTCCTGGAGAAGTACAATCGACTTTCCGCGAAGATGTCTCCTGGCAGCATGAACGTGGACATCGCAATCTCAAAATGCGCCAGTCCGCTTCGTTTGGTGAAGCAATCCAGCCATGGGCTATTCAAGAAAGCGAGGTCGTCTCCGAGATCTGTCAGCATCAAGTCGAAAGTCCCAGCTGACGCTCAAGGCGTAGCATCGCATGCATCGAATACGCCAGTCCACCAAAGCACAGACAGCTGTGCCGCGCTGGCATCACCGCAAGTCGCAAACACTGCACCCGTACGCTCCACGCGCATCGGACGGCAAACGCTCTGGCGCATTGGCGCTAAAGCAGCTTTGCTCACTCTCGAGCGCGCGATCTTCGTGTCAGTACTGAAGAAAGGCGACTACTTTGGAGAGGAGAGCTTGGCTCCACGAGCGCGAAGCGAAGTGTACCAGGTCAGTGTCCGCGTGCTGTCCACGATCCAGGTCGCAGTCATTCGCCGCCAAGATCTTCTGGCGTTGACGGTTCGGTTCCCACAGCAATTCCAAAACATCCTTGCGCGGCGAAAAGAACAAGTGAAAGCAGACGACTTGCTACTCAAAAAGCTACGCGCAAACTTCTTTTCCAAGGACAAGCTGCGGAAACGGCTCGGGTCTACCGACTCGCTCGACCTCGAGAACAAACGAGTGAGGTATGAGAGGGAGAGAGCGTTCGCTTTGGACCCGGAGAAGCCGTTCGCAAAGTGGTGGCACCGCATCATCGGGAGCATCCTGGTGTGCAACTTCTACATGATCATCTTCCGCATCTCGTTCCTCCCGTACCCATCGGAGACCGTGATGTTCTGGCTGACGGCGTCCGACTACCTCTGCGACGTACTACTCTACGCAGACATCTCCCTGAAGCACCAGCACATCGGCTACATTGAGTATGGACAGAAAGTGCTCGACCCTATCGCGATTCGGAAGCGCTACCGCAAGGGATGGTTCGCCCAGGACTGCTCGAGTATGCTGCCAATCTACTACCAAGGCGACTATTTCTACATGACAGCGGCTCGGGTCGTGCGCTTGCTGAGAAGTCCCCAGCTCGTCACGCTGCTCAACGAAGCGCACACCGAGATCCAGCAGAACTTTCTGAAAGGCAACACTGTGCTTTCCAACGTCTTCGACCTTGTCAAGTTCGTGCTGATCTTCGTCTCGACCGCTCACTACATTGGGAGTCTCTACTACTTGCTTGGACGGCTGCAGCTTGAAACCGGGCTCGTGGAGAAAGCTGGGTCAACTCGGACTTCATCCTGGACCAGTATCCGAACGACCCGCTCGTGCACTACATGCGCGCCATGTACTGGTGTCTCTCGACGGTGAGAGCGCTTGTGTGTTTCTTATCTTTCTCTTTGAAGATGGTTTGTGTCTTGGGTCTCATTCTGCGTCTCTGTGTGCTTCCGTCAGTTTACAGTCGACTGCTTCGGCGACATCTGGGCTCACAACTTCCTCGAGTCGTGCTTTGCTGGGTTCACGTGCGTGCTCGGGTGGATCGAAGCTGTACATCATGAAGACTGAGGTCGCGGAGATCTTTGCGCCAAGTACAGGCATCGTGTACTCTGCGCTCGAATCTGGGGCGATCTTTGGCGAGTTCAGCTTCTTCATTCCAAGTGCAACGAGACTTGCGTCGATGCGGGCGGTGCGCAGTTGCCAGGTTTTGCAGCTGGACAAGAAGAAGTGGAACTGCATTTGGTCTCGCGACGTCCGCGAAGAGATCGAGTCACAACTGGTGCCGATGGTGAAAGCCAAGTACATCCAAACCTCAAACACCTACATGAACATCTCCAAGAACCTGTTCACAAAGAATGAGAAAGCAGCTCCAGCGTCCAGCGCGACGCGCGTACCAGCGGCAAAACCACGTGTAAAGCGGTTTTCGAAAGTGCATCCAGCGCTCCAAGACGTCCGTCCCATCAGGTAGGTCGGTCTACTGTGATCGACAGACGAGTCTAGAGCATCGAGAGAGAGATCATCGCAGCAATGGGGAAAATGATTCGCACTGCCATTTTCATCACATGCTCGCGCGACAAAGTTCAAAGTGTGAAACGCACATTGTTCAAACGAAAGGTTAAAAGTGAGTGGTGCATCTTACTACTTTGTTGGAGTACTTCTGCAAAAGAGCAAAAACCACAAAGTGCAGCACTCTTTCCATTGTGCTACAGTGCGAAACCGTGATCTTCAGCTCGCTGTGCTACAAAAGTGCGACGACACATTCAGCACATTTCATAAAACTCAGAGCGAAGGCTGAACGGCAAAACGGAAATTAAAGCACAAAGTTACGAGCAGTTCGAGGGATCTCTCTCTTGTCAAAACTCAGACTGTCCGATAGGGACGGACGCCTAGTTCAAGAGGAACGACAGCAGCGTCACGGCCGAGGTGGCGAGGAGCGCGAGCGAGGCCGTCGCTCCTGGCGCTGCGGCGCTGGTGGTCGTGCCCTTGGAGCTGCCGCCCCTCGTGCTGTTGCTCGAGGACGACGCGTTCGCGGTCGCGTCGCCCGTGTTGCCGTTCTCGCCGACCGCCTTGGCGAGCGTTGGGAACGTGAAGCTCGAAGGCGGCGCCACGCAGCCGTCCTCCGCCGACGTGCACACGACGCAGAGCTGGGCGTACTTGTCGCGCTTGCAGCCGTACTGGGTGTTGCACTTGGCGACGTTCTTGTAGCACGGCGGGTTCTCCGCGCGGAGCTCCGTGATCGTCGGCAGCGGCAGGAAGTTCGCGACAACGTCGGTCGAGAGCTGCCCCGACTTGGTGGCGCCGCTCGTGAGGTTCGCGTACGCCTCCACGAGCAGCTTGGTACGTGCCGCGTTGGCGTCTTCATCCTGCGGCTTGAGCCAGAAGTCGATGCTCTCCTCCCAGACACCAGCCTCGGTCGCCTTGAACTCCACGCCGCCGTCCTTGCAGAACTCGGTAAAGTTGCCGTACGGCTTGCCCGTCGTGTTGCTCACCATGGACGTGATGCCGACGAGGTCGTCGATCGGCAGGTAGCCGAGGATGCGGTAGTTGTAGGTGCAGTCCACGCCGTTCGGGAGCACGCTCATGTCACAGAGACCCTTGCGGGTCTTGGCGCGGCACTCCGCGGTCTTGTCGGTCCAGGCCGACAGTGGGCACGTGTTCGGGTACGAGAACCACACGTTGTCTGGGTATGGCGCGCGCGCGTCCGTGAGCTTCGACTCGCCGCCGACAAATGGACCGACGTTCGGCTGGCCGTCGTCGCCGTTGAAGTAGTAGCACGCGGTCGGGAACACCTCGGACGAGCCCGAGCCGGACGTCGGCGTGCAGCGGCCACTGTCCATCGGGATCATCGGACCGTACTCGTTCTGGTCGGCGGTCTCCTGGTAGAGCGCGAGCGTCTCGTTGGTCTGCGTGATGGCAAGATCGTAGAAGACGACGTAGGCCATGCCGCTCTTGCGCAAGCAGCGGTTCTCCGTCGAGCGCGTGTTGTAGTTGATCCCTTCCGCCTGCACGTACATGAGCGAGCCTTCGACAGACGCCAGGTTGACCGAGTCCATGGCGCCAACATAGGCGTCCTCGAGCTTCGTGTAGTACTTGGACACGAATCGCTTGCCCTCGGCGTTCCACGCTGGCGCATCGCTCTGCACACGGGCTTGCACCGAGCGCACTGGGGTCATGTGGAACGAGCCCGCGGCCGCCTTGGCTGTGAGCGTGGACAGGAAGCCCGAGCCAGAGCCAGCCGAGACGGTCGACGTGGTGATGTCGTCCGTGGCGCTGCTGGCCGAGACCGTGCCCACGATGCCCGAGCCGTCCGTGGCGGCGCGAGAGTAGCTGGCGCTGAGCGCGAGCGCAGAGGCGACGAGTGCAAACGAGATCTTCATGCTAGTGGGTTAGTTGGACAGAGTGTTAGTACTGGACGCAGCTCGGTCGGTGGGATCGAAGCTGCTGCAGTCGGTGGCGAATTCGCAATTGAGAGAGAGAAGCTGGCGAGCAAGCAAGCGAGCGAGGTGTCGAGAGATCGAGCGCGGTGTCGTGTCGAGTGCAGCGGATGATTGGGAATGAGCGACAACAGAGCGACGAGGGACCGAGACAACGAGAAAATCCACACACAGAGACGTGCGCGAGAGAGAGAGCGTGCAGGGAGCCATGAGGTCGTCGCAATCCGTCAGATCTCGCTCAGCTCCCAGCGAAAAGGCCAGCAGCAGTATGAAACACGGGGTTGTCGTCGGCAGACAGGATTGTCAGCCATGTCCACAAGTGTGAGAAAATATTGTATCGGAGATCAACAATGGGATGACTGACTGGAGAAACTGCAGTAGGTGTTTGCTCTGACTTGTCCTCCAAACCATCCGTTTGCTGGAGCAAAAGTCTCTAAATTTTCCATACAAATGTCAGTATAAACGCTCGCAATAGCGCGAATGCGATACAACGCAAAACTTACAAACAGCTGCGGATAAGAAACGAGAATCGAGGTGGTGACGTGATGTGTGAGCGTTTGGGGCTTGTTGCTGGTGGTTGAAGAGTCGGGTGTCCAACGCGCCATCTTTCCGCTCCTGCTGGTTCCAGCTCTCGGAGCTGCCCTGCACGCCAGGGATAGTGATTGAGCGACGTTACTGTCCCGCATAGTCAAGCGGAAGACAGCTTGTGTGGGACCTGCTTTCAGTATGGAAAGAGCAAAAAGAGAGCGAGAGCGGCAAGCAGATCCGCTAAATTTTCAACCACCAGCACAGAGAAAAAGGCTCGGAAGTTCAATGGAGAAAGAGACGACAACGAAAACTCTGTGCGCATTGAGGCAAACGCACGAGCGAGCGAGCCATCGGCAGCAGACAATGCGGTTAACGGTAGGCTCTCGTGCTTGCTGGGAGGTAGGTAGGGACATGCGCAACCAACAGCGTTTCTCATACAGCACAGAGCTCGACAGGAACTGAGGCAGCCCTGCTTCTACTGCTTCAACCTGAGAATACTCTTTAAAGTGGGTACATGTCGATGTGCACAGGTGGGTTTCCTCTTTTTGAAACGACTGAATCTAAAATCTCTCCATCAAACCCTTTCTAAAACGAATCACTCTGACTATATATGCGACAAACCCATCCATTCTCATTAGCAGGGGTGGATCCTTGGAAGATGTGACAGAGCCAGCGCGACATCGACACCAGCCAGATTCTTCAGTAGGCTTGGACACATTCACATGGCTCCATGTTCGCTCGCTCTGATTGCCTCTTGCTGTCATCTAATATGGGAAGCTCGCCGCCTCGTGCTCTCGCTCTTGCGCACTCGGAGCTAGTATAGACGCACGCGTGTGTCTGTATGTACGTACGTTCGCTTCGTCTTGTGCGGAGTGACGAGCGAGAAAACATGTCATCATGCGCCTCACTCGGTCTTGAGAAAACCTGTCCGCGTTCGTGTACTGCACGTCCATCAACGCCCCATACTGGAGTCTCTGGTGTTATTGTGTATCGGACCCGCCTTGCTCCTGATTACTCTCCATCCGCTGCAGAGTGAGCAGGACTTCATGACTGCGAGCGCGAGTCTGCGTGAGTGGTGCGTGAGCACTACTTTACTTGCCTGTATCATCCATTGCGCTGGATCGTCAACACGCCTCTAAGTCCTGTCCATTCCGAATCATCAGGCAGAGAAAGAAACCCCTCCAGCATCAGTCAGCTGTGGTGACTACTAGCGTCTTTCGACCTGGGACTCGCTGCAAGGATTGCCTCAAGATCCGAATCGTCCTGTTCGCACTGCCCAGGAGGTCATTTGCGGACGCACTTTTAAGATGCACGTGGTCTGAAAGGGTTCAACACATGAAGAATCTCAAACCTGCCTTTCTAGCGGCCAGCTTCATCGAAATGACGACCGACGACCTCGGTTCCGCTACGACTCTCTCTCTCTCTCTCTTCGTGCGTTGTCAGCTCTCTTTCAAGTTGGAAGGGAGCGCCTCGGTGTCTCAAATGGACATTCTCTCTCTTTCTATCGCAGAGTTTGCCCGACTTGGGACTCGCCTACGACTAGAGCATGCAGTATCCCCCTTTTGAAGAGAGAGTGCACTCGACCAATCTCAACATTCTCAGACACTGTTCAAGGCGGAGGTGACAATTTAAGAGAGTTCTACATTCAAATTTCCATCGACACACATCAACAACGTACAACAACAACAAAGTACAACGAGCCATCCGAGTTGGGTTTGAGACAGCGAGAGGATCTCGCTCGTGATTCCTTGTCAACTGGAGCCCGACTGACGACAACAGCTCGCTTGTGGCTCATGGTGCGTCTACACAACTCTCGCGTCTAAGCATCCGGAGGGGGTGAGTGGGTGAGTGAGTGTCTCGAATCAGTAGTCGCAGATGCGCGGCTTCTTGCCTCCAGTCGAGACGCCGGTGTCCGCAGGGGCTGGGGTCGAGACTGGAGAGAACACCTGGACTGGCGTGGAGTCTCCAGTGGCAGCGGTGATGGTGGTGGTAACGGCACCGCGCGCTTCAGTACTGTCGGCTGAAGGCTCCGTCTCGGGTTCCGCGGTAGACTCCGCTTCAGTCGTATCGTTGTCGGTTGAACGCTCCGCCACCTCTTCGGTCGTGGGGGCTGGGTAGATGACCTGGGACTGCTGGTTCATGTTGTCCCAAGTGGTGTTCAGGTCGTCCGTGGTCGCCTGGGCTGGTTCCTGGGTTGGCTGCTTAGTTTCTGCCACTGGGGCTGGCACTGGGGCTGGCTCAGTGGTGGATGGGACCGGAGCGGGCACTGGGGCTGGCTCAGTGGTGGATGGCACAGTCACTGGCTCAGTAGCAGCTGGAACAGGAGCTGGCACAGTCACTGGCTCAGAGGTGGATGGCACCGGA
>JAASFO010000337.1:0-25214 GCA_023333815.1 Globisporangium recalcitrans
CGGCATCACGAGACGGAATTGGTTGCGACGCACGGCGCGCACGATCTGGTTCGCCACGTACTCGGGAGTGAGCCACGTCGTGAAGCGCGGCGGCGCCACGCCCTCGAACATGCCCGTCCTGATGAACGACGGACACACGAGCGTGAGGTGCACGCCCGACTTGCCCATGGCCTGCAGCTCCTGACGCAGACTCATCATGAGCCCCACAGCCGCGAACTTGCTCGCGCCATAGTCGACCATGCCGCCGCTGCCGAAGATGCCGGCCGCACTCGCGATCGACACGATGTGGCCGCTGTTGCGCGCGAGCATCTTGGGCAGGAACGCCTTGATGGTCCAGAAGTGCGACGTGGCGTTCACAGCGATCGTCTTCTCGATCACGCGGTCGTTGCTCTCCAACAGCGGGGTGCCGCCCACGATTCCCGCATTGTTCACGAGGATGTCGACGGCGCCGAACTTGTCCACGATGGTCTGACCCACGGCGTACACTTTGTCTTTGTCGGTCACGTCCATTTCGTAGAAGTGGGCTTGTCCTCCCTGAGCCTCGATCTCCTGCACGACCTGGTGTCCCAGCTGTGCGTCGAGATCCCAGACGACGACAATGGCGCCGAGGTGTGCGAACTTGAGCGCCATGAGGCGGCCGATGCCCATGGCGCCTCCCGTGATGAGCACCACCTGACCCTTGACCGACTTCTGCGGCATCAGGAACTCAAACATGCTCGTCTGCGGATCATGCTGATGGTCTCTTCAACCTGCGCGCTGGGGATCTCTTTCTGGAGTGAGTCTCATAATGTGGTAGCTGACTGTGGCAGACGTGTTCGATATGCTCGTTGAAACAGAGAGGTAGATGGGAAGATAGAGGGAAAAACACACACTTTGTTGAGGGTTCCATATTATCACTATTCTGATGAATGAATCATGAATGGCTTTGGATTTGTATGAAGGCGAAACGAAGCGAGTCGCACACTTTTGCCCTCACCAGATGCAGACTTTGCGTCCCAGAAACTCACTTCCGCTTCTTCTTGGCGTTCACTTTCTCTCGATAGAACTTGATGAACGCGATCGTGCCGTCAAACTCCTTCATCATGGCGTCGAAACTGGCTCGAACGCCGCAAAGTCGCCCACGTCGCTCTCGGCGATCTCGTGGAGGAGCTTCGCGACCTGGATCTGGATCCGCCGCGCGCACACAAACTCCGACGCGCGCGCCGTGAAGTCGAGGATCGCGACCAGCGACCCGCGGTTGTACGTCTCCATGGCGCGGTGCAAGTTCGGCATCATCTGCGTCTCGCAGAGTTCGACAAACCCGTTCAGCATTTCACCCACGGCCGCGCGGTTCTGCGAGTAGATCTCCATGACGACCTTGGTGTCGATCGGCGCGACGAGCTCCATCTCCTGCTCGGACAGGAACAACCGGGTTTTGTGTACGGGGTCGGGTGCTTCCTGGTCGATCGGGTTCCCAAACACGTCAAAGCCCTCGCCAGGGTACTCGATCGGACACGTGCGCGGATCGAAGGTGAAGTTCACCTGGCCGAGTTCCTGCGCGAGCTGCTCCACGCGCGAGTACGGCTTGCGACCAGCAGGGAGAGACGACCCATTGTTGAACAGCTCGGCGTGGAGCTTCTGGAAGTGGCCGCCAATGCCGTGCTGCTCAGCGGACGCGATGTGCGACTGAGCGAGTAGCCCGATGTGTTTGAAGCGATCGCGAAAGTGCGTCGCGATGGGAGAAAGCCCGATGCGTGCGTGCTCCTCGGTGACCAGCGCCTCCTGCGCCGTTCGCTCCTTGAACTTGATGATGTCGAGCATGTGCTCGTCCTGCACGGAGAAGAGCTTGAGAATGCGATCCCGCTCTTCACTCTGCTGTACTTGCTGCTGCTGCTGTGGGATGACAGCTCCATCTCGCATCCTGCTCTTCCGTCGTGAGGACTGTAAAGCAGGTGCAGGTCCATCGCCACCACCGGTGCCCTCAGTTTCCCCCAGTGCGATGTTACTGACCCCAGAGGCGCCGCTAGCCGTATGATCGCCCATACTACTGTCGCTTGGTTCTATCCCTGAGCAGCTTCCAGCATTCCCAGTAGCGTTCGCCTTCTGGAGGCTTCGAACCGCAGTGCTCTTGGCGTTGCTGCCAGCGCTACTCTTCAAACCGCTGCGCTGGCTGTTGAACCGACTCGTCGCCTCCAGCTCGCTCTCTCGTTCTTGATCGCGTCCATCACACTCTGGATCTGGCTGCACAGGTTGTAGCCAATGGTGGACGACTGGCAGAGTGCGCAGATGTGTTTCTCGGACTCGGTCACAGTGTTTGGCGCGCTGACGAGGTTCTGCGCTTTGTGGCTTCCACTGGAGTCGCATCGAAGCTTCGGAGGGCTCTCGCTCTTCACAGTAGGCTTCAGAGCTGATACGGATGCTGCCAACTGAAGCGAACGGCTCGAGCTCGCTTCATCAACTGCTTGTTGGCTGTTGAAATCTGTCGGGAACTCAATGTCGCCGTCGCTAGCGACCAGCGTCCTGTTCATTGCCTCCGCCTTGCTCGTCAGGTGACCTGCTAGGCGATCCAATCGCCGATCCTGGCGCTCCGTGTGCTTCTCATCGCAATCGTGCGTGGAAACTGCGATCTTCGTGCGCAGCTGGCTCGGGAGCCCGCTTCCGCCGTTCAGGTCTGGCGCGTAGGACTTGGTCTACCCCGCCCGCATCTTCTTGGACTGCTTGAGCTGCATCTTGGCACGAAACAGCAAGCGCTCCATCTGCTGCTGGGCGAGCGACAGCCCCGAGCCTCCGTTAGTCGAGTCCAGCAGGCGTATCCGCCACGCTGCTCGCCGCTCGATCAAATATTCGCCGTCCTTGACGTCTTTCACAGAGGAAGATGGCGGCAACTGCCTCAGCACTGCGACACCAGCGTCCGAGTCGGTCCCCAAGTAGAACCAGTCTTGCTCCAAGTAGATCTCGTCGTTGTTGTACACAAAGCTCTGTAGGCATACACTTCATCAGATATCCACACCCGCAGATCCAAATGCAGACAACACAAAGCAAGCAATCGCGTACATCTCTGTGCCGCCGGAGTCCCATGAGTGCCGAGCGAACAATCCACTTGCCCAGCATTCTCGAGCCTTTGTTGCGCACGCGAGACTGGATCTCGTCTGCCTGGGTGTCTCCATCTTCTCGGCTCTTGAGTCACAACGACAGATGGCATTAGTTACGAGCTAGCAAGTTGCTGTGTCAGTCAAACAGCCTTCTGTACCTTTGGCAGGTATGCCTTGACGGGGACGGGATGACCCACGACCGCAAGTGCTTGGACAACGTTCCGGATCGAGTCGTCGTTCGCCAGCGCGAGCGCCTTGAGCTGCGGCGCCTCACGCACTTTGGCGCCAAGCACGCCGCCCTGCTCCCAGGACACTTCGCCCGTGCCGATGCTCAGCTGGAGCCACACGGCGTCTCCGTAGCAGATCGTGTTGGCGCTGTGCACGTCCGTGAGGTCGATCAACGTGAAGATCGCGCGGTCGCGGCAGCCTCTGATCTGCGGGATCTGCAGTTTCTCGAGCGACTGCACGCGCACTTGTCTGTCCGGACTGCCGACCATCATCAGATGGCCGTTGAAGAGCTCGAACGCGACGCTGCACCCGTAGTAGAGCTTGGACTGCTGCGAGTTGAAATCGTTGCGCAATTTGTCCGCGTCGGACAGCGAGGCTCCTGGTAGAGTTGCTCCTGCTGGTGTTGATGTGCCAGACAGAGCAGCTGGAGCTGGTGTTTGACCTGCTGGCTGGGCTTGCGGATGAGTACCTTGAGGATTCAGCGGTCCCGATTTTGTGTTCGCGCGCCTGCCGCAGCCGTACCGCCGGGTCGTGAAGGTTCTCGAGAGAGACATCCTCGACGCCTCGTGGGAGCTGATCAAGCAGCAGAGCGCACGCTTCAAGGCGGAAGTCGCCGCAGCACTAGCAGCAGCAGCGCGATCTACACGCTCGAGCGCCTTGAACAACAGTAGCAACAGCCTCGACCAAGCAGCTGGCGACCCGGACGACTGCGAAGCAGCCAAGAAGCGATGCTGCAAGAGCTTTGTGCGAAGAGCGTTCGGTGACTCGCTGGTTGGAGCTAGTATCTCTCAGCACCCGATCCTGCCGATGACACTGGCGGCTCTTGAAGACAACTCGGGTGGTGACGAGCTCCAACGCAGCAAGATTGTGCTGCAGCTGTTCAACACAACGACCCACGAAATGATCGCTGAGCACACGATCCCGGTGAACCAGAATGAAGATCCGCCGCCCGAATCAGCCACTGAGCCTTGGACGAGGTATGAAGTGACTCGCTTGACACCAATCCGAGTTTGTTCAGCGACACAAGAAGGCGCTGCCACCACGTCTGCAGCGTGTGCCTTTGGGATCCAGCTGACTGAGTCAACGACAACACCAGCGAACGGAGATCAGCCGGAGGGTACGACTTGCGTGACCTCAATCAGCATTTACCAGTTCCGTGGGGTCGGCACTCTTGATCAATATGGCAGTAGCGCGATGTCTGCAGAGCAACCGCTGTCGTTCCAGCTCGTAGCTGCCGGGAAGCTTGAAAGATCGGATGGGATGGAATTATCTCCAGGCGGTCAATACCTGGCACTCTCGACTGTTCCTGGAAGTATCGCCATCCATGAAATCCCCAACGAGTCTGCTCTGGATCTCGCCAGCTCCACTGGGTCCGGAAACGTGCTCGACCTCAGCACTTCACTCACGCTCATGAGGATCGAAAATGGCGCCATGCTCCCCGGAAGCAGTTGCTCAGCATCGCGAGCGCATTTTGTCGTAAAGCCTGTGCTGGCTCCACGCTCTTCACAAAACTGCTGCTTCCAACCTGTCGAAGCGTACGCGATCGTCGTCTGCCACGAAACCAAAGTGCTCAAGTACATCCTTCGAAGTCCCGGTAATGCAAGCGGCGCACCTGCCACACCAAGAACATCGTGGAACCATCTTGCAGCGATCACGACATCTGCTGTCGACTCGACGACCCAGTATCTGGTTGTCGGACTTGCAAACGGCTCACTTGCTATCTGGGACACCTTGGAAGAGATCGATCACGCCTCTTTATCGCCTTCCGCAGTCGACACCTTGCCTTCTCCATCCAAGAACGATCCCAGCGTCGACGTTGTTCTAACGTATCGTGACGAGTTCGTCGTCGTGTTCTCGGCAGCCAGTCAGCAGGTACGATTCTTCGATATCAAGAACCGGACCACGCCGCAGCTTCTTCGAGTCGTATCCGCGCCGGCGCCGAGTGCTCAGCAGAAGGAAGGTGTCAAAATCGTCGCTTTAGTGGAGACAGCCAGCATCCTTGATGTCCCGATAGCGATGATTGGGTACTCGAACGGATTACTTGTACTGTACGACATGCGGAACGCAGAAGCCATTGGAAGTATCCGATATCGATCGTCGGCGAATCCCAAGTCGAGCGATCCGAGCCACTCGCAGTCCATCCTGGCGTCGCAACACGGAATTGCCGTCGCTCAAGCTTCGTCGCTTGACTTCTACGGTTGGCACCAGCTTCTTCTTGCGAGCTTCCCGTCGTTTGACGACATCCTGCAGCAGCGAAATCTCGCACAGGTATGGACGAACGAACGCATTCGCTGATACATTGCATCGATTTGCGCTACTGACACCTGCTCTCCGTGTGGGTGTTCCAGGACTCCGTCAACGCGAAGCGGTTGTTTCTCTCCAGCATCGCGAGTCCGTTGGTCGCGCCGCTGGTATCGCTTTCGGGATTTTCGAACGACTCGATCGATCGAATGTTGCGCCGCACAGCGGGATCACCTACCGCCAGCTCACCAGCCCGAACAGCGGCAGCGTCTTCGAGCAGCACGCTTGCGGACCAACGTCAGCACAGTAAAACAGGATTAGGAGCACTCGCCTCAAGCGACTCCAGCACCAGCATCGGTCATCAGAACAGACTCTCCCCGGGTAGCAGCAGCCCCGCCGACGCATTTGCCATCGAGCAGCTTCCTTCTCTTCCAGAGATCTCACTTCAGCCGTCCAAGCAAAGCGCCGGCGTTCGCTTTGGTCAGTATTGGCAGGACCTTGGATCTGCAATCACGAAAGAAAAAGAAGCCAAAATGCACCGACATAGGAAAGAGCTGATCAAAGCATTAACAACTGGAGCGTGGTGACTCGAATCCCAACAACCCCATCATCATAAGAATCCATTCATGCAAACCCTTACATTCATTGATTTCTGCTTCACTCCTTGAGCGGGAACTCAAACGCACTTTGCCCGAGTCTCCAGCACTTGGACGCTTTCAACGGACGCTTGGGGACTTTGCGATACTGGAATGTAGCGCTTAACGGTGAGAATAGTGCCTCCGACGTCTTCCGTCGCTTGTTCCCGACTCGGACTGCCGCGTCGTCATCCTCTGCAACCACCTTCTCCTCAACCTCATGCTCGCCATCTTGCTTCTCGATCAACCCCTTCTGCGCCAAGTGACTGACAGCTGCGGTGACGAGCGAGAGCGACAGGTTCGTCTCGGAATCCACTTCACCCTTCAACTCTCTACCGTTAACTGCTCGAAGCAGCTCGACAACGGTGCTGCTGCGACGGAGATCCATCGCGTCAAGAACCAACGTCGCGACCTGTTCCACCGACGGCTGGTTTGCTCCTGCCACGTCGCCGAGCTGTAGCTTGTCGCTCGCCGAGTCATCCGCAGCGTCCGTGATAGAATTCGGTGCTTGCTTGGAGCTGTCGTGTCCTGTCGCAGAATTCTCCCCGATCCGCTTGTTTGCATTCACCATTGAATCTGGAGAGACGTACATGCTGCTGTCCTTGTACTGATCATCTCGCTGGTACGTCCGTCCGCCGTGCTCAAACGTAAGCGTCGACGACTCCGAAGTGTACGTTTTGCGCAGCTGCCCCGTACTCGCGTACAAGAGCTCCGAGTAACTGAGTTTGCTCCTCCTCGACCGCGTCCCACCAGCACCATTCCCGCCACTCCCGCCAACTTGTCCAGGCATCGGATACCAGTTCTGAGAGCTTGGCAGAGGCGAGGCTCCTAGTGGCTCCTGGTCCACTTCTTCAGGAATCGAGCAGCTGGCGTGAACAGGGTCCCAGTGGTTCATGGAGCAGTACCATTTGTCTGGAAGTGTCGACGACTTGATGTGCTGAGGCAGTTTCCGCCACTTGTTGCACTTCTCGCACTGAGCCCACTCCAGCACCGTCTTCTTGATCCCGTCCGGTTTCACTTTTCGTCCCTTGCCTCCGCCGATCACATTGCTGGAAATGCCCATTGGGTTATGCGACCCAGGCTGCGCGGACGACCCAGGCGCCGCACATCCACCCCCATTACCAGGCTCTCCATTTGCAGACAACGACACCACACTCGCACTCGCACTCGAGATGGCACCTGCTGGACCGATATCTGGAACACCGCTATTCTTTGCGCCTGGTTGAGACGTAGCCGGGGTTGCCGCACCTTTTGGTGCTTTCGCGGGTTTAGAAGGCTTTGCAGAAATGCCAAAGCCTCCTCCGGCGACTGTCTCTGCTACAAGCGGTGCTGGAGTTGTCGCGGTCGGAGTGGACACGGTTGCTTCGCTGCTGCTTGGTTTCAGCTTTTTGCTTGGTCGACTGCCAGAAGAGGAGGACGAACCGCCCTTCTTCGAGCGTGACTTCATCAAGAACGTGTCGACCTCAGGGGGGTTTGGTGCATTGCAGTTCGCTATCTCTGGAGTCCAGGTGTTCAGGTGACAGTACCAAGCCGCTGGGAGCAAGTTGAAATCGATCGACGAAGGAACAACCCGCCACTTGCCGCACTGAGCGCTCTCGCACTGCACCCACCTCACTTCTCGATACTTCTCCTTCAGCTTCAGTTTCAGTTTCCGCTTCTTCGCTTGCTTCTCTTGCTTCTTTGTGAGCTTGCTCGTGTCATCAACAGCTGCTCCCTCGACCTCAGACGACGCCTTTTTGCTTGTCTGGCTCCCAGATCCAGACGATGGCGACGATGCACCACCGTCCGACATCGCGGCAGCTGCTGCTTCCTGGTCGCCAGGCTGGGGCTTCGCCTTGATCTTCGGCTTACTCCTCTTGTGTGAGCTATTTTTCGGCTTCTTTGACATGGCATTGACGACTTCTTCAGCGACAGCACACGAAGCATACACCGAGTCCCACGTGTTCATCTTGCAGTACCAGCGCTCGGGCATCGAGTTCAAATCGATGTCTTTTGGAACAGTGCGCCATTTCTTACAACTGTCACACTGCACCCATTTCGCTTCGTCTTTTTCTTCAGGGGCTGCTCCATCTTCACCGCCTAGAATCTGCTGCCCACCTTGTGTTTCATCTCGCGCTGCGTTCGAAGACGGCTCAGTCGAGCTTTTCGTTTTCTTCTTCTTCTTCTTCTTGCTCGGTCTCGTCGAGCTCGTCAGTTTCCCTTTCGAGTCGTCGGCGGTATCACCACGAGGAGTCCCGGTTCCCCCAGTGGATGCGCGCCGTCTCAACGTTGGAGTCGAGGAGCCACCTGGACCTTCATCATCGCCTTCTTCCCCTTCACTGATACCACCATGTTCTGCAGCATTCTGGGCTCGAGTGCCTCTCGGAGAGTTCAATCCGCTCTTTGCAGGCGAGCCAGGAATCTGCAGCGAAAGATCGTCGTAAAGATGCTGTTTCTTCTTGCTGCTTTTGCGATCTGATACTTCATTGAACTCCCGCTTCAAATCTTTGCCGTCAAGTGATGACGACTCTTCTTTTCGTGGCTTCCGCTCTGATTTCATTGACGCTTTCTCTCCACTTGACTGGCTATTGGCAGCATAATCACTCGCACTGTGACTCGACTCATCCTCAGCAGCAGGAGCATTGTTCGTGGATGGCAGTGGATGTTGCGAGATGGGTGCGGTCTCGAGCACATCGGAATTGACGGATGGGGCTGGAAGGGGGGAACGAACATCCTGCTTCCTGCTCACGCGATCTTGTTGGGTTGGCAATGACGGTCTATCGAGAGGACGCTCAGGCGATCCATTCGGTCTGGTTGGACTTTCAGTGCGTTCCTCAGCTTCAAACGTCACACCTTTTGGCTTTGGAAGTGTGATTGGGCTGTTATCGAGGCTTTCCACGTCATCATCACTCTGACCAAGTGCCTCAACGAGCCGCGCTTTGATCTTTTCGTTTGTAGTCGCCGGGCTCTCGAAAAGTGACGAAGACGTGGCTGGCGATACTGCCTCTGGAAACGCGATGTTCAGCGCGGGCAAGTTATATGGACTCTCTCGCTTCACATCGTTTTCAGCATGGGACGTGGTCTCGTCATCGTCGTCATCGTCATCACTGTCGGTTCTGCTAGCTTTCTTCGCCCCTGTTGATTCCTCCTCTTCGTCATCGTCTTCGTGTCCTCTCTCCTTCGAGTCTCTTTTCTTTGCTTTCTTGCGTTTCTTCTTCTTCTTCTTTTTCTCGCGCTTTGCGCTTTTCGATAGTTTCTTCGTGCTACTGCTACTCATCGCACCCGAAACTTCGCTCTTGAGATCATCTCCACTCTTGTCGTCCTGCGATTGACGGTCGCTGGCTCTGTGCGTGTCAAGAGCGCGCGCTTTCTCGACTTCCCCACGTTCAGCGACTGGCATCTTCGATGGCTTGGTCTCCTTTGCCGTCTTTCTGTCCTTCGCTGCTATTTCCGCTGAAGGACGACTCACAGGAACAACCGCAGGAGCAGCGTTCTGACTGCTGCTGGAGCGTCCATGCTTTGGGCAAATAATACGCTTCCCAGGAAAGTTCTGCGCGCAGTTTTTCGGTAGACAGCTCGTGTGATACGCCACAGGGCATCGCATGCATCGGACAGACTCCTTCTTCGCCCCCGACTGCTCGCACGCGGCACACGTATGAAGCTGTGCACATCACACACACAAGCTCTGTTAGAGATAGAGACATACACAGAATCGTTCTATGGAGAAAGCGGATCCAAACAGCACGTACCGGACAAATAAAGTTGGATCCGGCGATACGAGCCAGCGGTAGCTTCGAAATGCACTCGCTATGGTAGAACTTCCCGCACGACAGCGCGCGGCATTTCCGCACTGGGCGGAGATCCTCCGCGTTCGAGACAGACGGCTGCGCTGCGGTGGCGGCGGCTGCAGCAGCCGAGGTTGCGTCCGGGTTCACTGACACGCCGAGTCGCTTGCAGTGGAAGCAGACATGCGTGCTGCTCGTACAGCTTGGACACTTCCACGAGTCTCGTGCTAGTGAGCCCTTCTCGAGGCCGAGACACTTGAGGTGGAAAGCCGACACACACGGTCCCGTGCACAGATACAAATCGCCTTCCTGTTCGCACACGAGACAGATCAGATCGCTCTGCAAACGCGCACACAGCCACATTTAGCACGTGAGTATACAAACATCATCCCCCTCGCCATAACCGCCAATTCTTTAATACAGCGGTGTCTCTTCTCACCTTCACGCTCACTCGCTCCTGCGTTTTCGCGGTCACCTTGCTCGTCGTCGCTGAGGCAGCGCTCTCACCGGCTGCTTGGCGATCCGTCTCCTGCTGCAACAGCTGCGCCTGCAGCTGCTTGCGGTGCTTCTGGTTGAGCGGCTTGGAGATCAGCACCGTATCGGAGCTCGAGCTGGACCCGGAGCTGCTGTACGAGCTGTCCTCGTGCTCGCTCTTCTTCTTTTTCTCCATCGCGTCGATCGACCGCTACGGGCGTTGGCACTTCAGGAGCAGCACCAGCACTAGCGACAGGTCGGTCACGGACGTCAGCACTTGCTGCAGATACACGCGCGCTCCGCTCCCACCCACAGAGAGACGTCGATACCCGCAGAGATCTCCTTCCTGCTGCTTGCACTTTCTCTTCTAATCGCAAAGGCGAACAGCTCGTTGTTTGCCACTTTGCCTTTCGTTGCTTTTGATTCCCTCTTTGCCACTCTCTGCCTTTTTCGTCTTTTGATTGCCAAAAGGTGTATTTGGCTGATTACTGTGAACTCTATTCACAGCAACTTTTTATTGTGTCCTGTTCAGTAGCGTGTTCCGTTGTGATTGGGTAGAAACGGAATTATGGCCAACCAGAACACGCGATGTCGTGAACCAGTCGTTTGCAGATGGCAAGTGGTTTCGCAACAGGCGATGTTGCATCACGCAGTCTCTCTTGCTGCCTCGTGCTTTCGAGCAGGCATTCGGCATTTCGCAGCAGCAGCAGAAGCATCCTCCTGTCCAGCTCCAGTGCGAGCAGCAGTGTGACTGTTTCGTCAGCAGAGTGGTGCAACAGCAGTCCGTTCCGTTCCAGTCCGTGTGCGTGTGTTTATCCAAATGAGCGTCTTCCTGCCTCCTTTGCCACTCAAGAAGCTGTTGCTGCTGTGCTTCATTGGGTCTTCCATTGTGGGAGGCAGATAGCAGGTCCCTCTGTGAATGTTGGGTCCATCAGCCCGACGCGAAGTTCCTGAGTGCGACTAGAAGAGCTGGGCACTTTGGGGGTCAGAACGTGCTTCACGCCTACGCCTTTTGAAGAATCAGCATTTCTACATACCATCTCCGTCCAAATGCGTATTGCATGTGTGTGTGTGTGTCCTACATGAGTGTGTTTTCATGAGAGCGCAATGACGAAATGATATTCGATGATCATAGAAATGATGACAGAAATAATCATCCTCCTACTCATACGGAGCGCCTCCCAATCCATCAGGCTTGCATTTATTCCTTGTTGCCCACTCGAAAAGACAAACCCCGATGATCAACAGTTATTAGCTCTAACTGAAACTATCGAAAACTCATGTTGACACCATAATAAATGCTGAGGGGTCAATGTCGAACCAATTTCTTCATCGTCTTTCCGATATGTTCATTTTCATCATCGCTGCGGGTGTGCATTGCGTGAGTATTGCTTCTGGGATTGGCATTCGTGGTGGCATGTGTACCGGTTGCTGGCTGCAGGGTGTTGTCGAAGGTGCGAGGTGAGATACGATGCGATTGTGAGAAATGGGATCGGTAGCTTTGGTTGAACTCCGACAGATTATTCTTCACCGGGTGGATAATTAGATTGCTCTAACTGACCTCGAGCGTAGGCGAGAAATGAAGATTGGCGACGCCTGAGCATGCTCACGCATACCACCCAGGAGGTTTGTCTCCACAGTGAAGACACTCTTTGCATTCGAATAGCGAAACACGCGATGACGAAAACAACGACAGCTGCATTGGCAGTTCATGCGATTCGTTACCTTGGTTTGGCATGATTCATCTTTCTTCAGAGAGATTCGCGGATCTATTCATTCTTGCTCTCCTCCGAGCCACTGTTGCCGCCGTTCGAGTCGCTGTAGATGCGATTGTAGCGGCGTCGAAGCTCCTCGCGACGGCGTTCTGCTTCTGTCTGCGGCGCTGGGGGCACGCGACTTTCGACAGGGGGCTCGTGTGCTTGTGTCTCAGTTTTGCCTGCGTTATCAGCAGCAGCTGGAGCAGCCGCCTTCTCTTCGAGATCATCTCCCTCACTGGCTTGCTGCGAGCTTGACGGTTGTGAAGCAGAAGGCATCGAAACACTGGGAGCTGGTGCACTGGACTGAGATGCACTTCCTGCTGGTTGCACGGATGGTGCTGGTTGTTGGAGCGGCGGAACGTGGAAGCCCTGCCCTGTTGCTGCCTGTAGCATCGCAAGTTGGGCATGGAGGTGCTCGATTTGGCGCTGGATGGTCTCTGGATCCATCATAGTTGGTGGGTGACCACCAGCTCCATGCTGCGGAGGGTACTGCATACCGAACGGATACCCAAATGGCGGTGCCATACCAAACGCACCTGGCATGCCATACCCAAATGGTGCTCCCATCCCAGGAGCCAACATGAACGGCGACATGTACGGTGGGTATGCTGCAGCAAATGGGTGGAGTGCTGCTCCTGGCAAACCCGGATGAGTTGGGACAGCGCCGTGTGCTCCTGGTGGTGCAGTGGTTGCTGGAGCAGCAACTCCATGTGGAGCTGGTGGAGCGTGCGCATTCGCATGCGGAGCAGGAATCGCTCCGGCACCAGCAGCACCGGGAAGTCCTGCATTTCCAAAGTGGAACGGCATCGCGTGCTGCTGAACTGGAGGGACGAGAGGAGCCACTGGAGCTCCATTCTGCTGACCACCAGGAGCAGCCGCAGCAGCTTCAGGTGCGGCTTCAGGAACCACTGGGGGACGAGGTCCGGTTGGAATTGTCGACCTACACGTTGGACAGGTCTATTGTGGACAAAACAGAGCAGAACAGCCATCAGTCGAAAGATCTCACAGCAGTTGCAAATTGAAGCAGATTAGCAACACTGTACCTGCTGGCGTTGCACCCACATCTTGAGGCAGTCGACATGGAAAATGTGGGAGCACGGGAGCTTCTTGCAGCCTTCCGGGTTCATCTCTTCGCGGCAGATGATACACGTGCGATCGGTCTCCTGCAGCTCTTCCTCCGTGGGATTCGGGAAGCGCTCGTTGAGGTTCGCCGTGATCTTCCGGTAGCGGAAGTACGACGCGATGCGGCGCTGCAGGTTCTTGATCGACACCCACAGGTCGCGCACGATGTGCAGCGGCATGCCATAGTACGAAAAGATGAGCATGAAGAAGACCTATTGGCAGCAGCGAAGTGTTAGTGGGCAATGAGCGAGAGAGGGTAAGCATCAATGAACTCACCAAGTAAATGACGAGCTTGACGATCTCCGACACCAGCTCCAGGTAGAAGAGGTAGGTGAACTTGTTCGTCCAGTTGCCGTCCATGCGCGAGTCCACCACGTAGAGCACGTAGCGGAGGAAAATCGCCACCAGCGTGATGAAGAGAATGAGAAACTAGAGATACACAACATTCACACAAGGTGGATGAGAGACTCGTCATAGTGGCAGATTCAAAGGACACTGGCGCATGGCAAAAGACACCGACGCACCTCAAAGCCAAAGAGGATGAACACCGACGGACCGGCATCCATGACCTTCATGGCACAGATCACGACGAACGTCATGTCCACCACTGCCAACAGGCTCATCAGCGTCACCAGCCGCATATGCGAGAGGCGCGAGATCACGTCCGACTGCTCAATCTGCATTATGACACACATCATACAGAATAAGTCAATGTGAGCGTCATGAGCGCGATCAGACACGATGAAACCACAAGACCAGATCCAAACCAACGACAAGAGCATTCACGTACGAATTCTATCCGGGACTGCGCCAGCCAGTGGAAAACCTTGAGGAACACGAGTGACGTGAAGAGCACCACGACGTGGAAGTTGATCTCGTCCCTAAAGATCGTGAGCGCCAAGCACGTCTCCGTGACCGCATAGCGCACGTTCTCATGCAGAAGCTGCGCATACATTGGTAGAGAGATACAGAGAGCGTTAGCCAAAGCCGTCACCATAGAGTGGAGGGAATACGTGCACGCGTCCATATGAACCCACAATACCTCGACTTCGGCGTCGCGCAGCGTGCCCAGGAAGAGAGACTTGACGAGGCGGCCGAAGAGGATCGTGAGCACGAGCCCGGCGTTGCCCAGGAGCAGCACGCTGATCTTGGAGGTGACCAGATAAATAACCGCCGGGTAGAACTGCAGCCGCGTGATGTACGTGTAGTAGAGCAGCCCCGCGCACGCGAGCAGGCTGGCGCTCGCGTACATCCAGAACTTGACCATGGCAGTGCCTCGCTTCACTTGATGCGACGCGCTTTTGGCTTTTGAGAGAGAACTGTTGAGACGTGAGCTTCTTCAAAAGCTACGTGTCAAAAGCAACCGTCCAAAAGCAAAAGAGAGACATCAGTCAAACCAAATTTGATCCCTATTTTGTGCTCCATTTCGAGTGAACCAGAGCCAAACCTTGCAAATGGATGAGATTGCATGCCTTGCTTTGAGATAAAATGCAGTATGACGCCTTGTTTATGACAGCATTGTTTGTGTTTCACCTCTATCTGGTCAGAAAGTGTCATATTTGCCTTGTTTTAGAAGCAGTCTGGAGCTCAGTCCTGATCTGGAAATACTGCGCTTGAGTGATGTGGGCCACAGGATCGAGACACAGCACTCAATCTGATTGGCTCAATCAATCATCGCAGGCGGCACAAGTGACAGCATCATGAGGAATGGGCGACGAGGAGCAAGACTGCGGCGCTTGATCGGAATGGCTGTGTGTGTGTGTGTGGCAGCCAGCCTGAAGCGCAGCGCAGGAACGTTCGCTCTGTGCATGAAACTGTTCGGTATCGCTGACGAAAGCAGTCACGATCGGCAGTCGCAACGGCAGCTGTTGGCGCTAACGTAACAGGCGAGATGACATCAACCCTCGTGACAGAAACAATGACAAATAGCTGTCAGTCACCCATCGTACCAAAACTCCACCCAAACTCCAGTAGCCTCGACCCCAGCTCCACTAATTGACCCAATTGTCAACAGTGCAAACACGCCCTTCCCCACATCAGCGAACGGAAGTACAACCGCTGCTCCAACACCAGTGCTGGATGCTGCTACCCAAACTCCAACTCCAACAGGTGTACTGGGGACGACCACTCCAGCTCCAGCTCCAGTGAGTACGCCAGTGTCAGCTAATACCACTGCTTAGCTAACCCCAGCACCAGCCAACAACAACACCTGCCAACTACAACAATAGCGACATCAGCAACAACAGCGGAGGACATCTGCGGGTCCGCTCCTGTGTCTAATCTTGTCGACACGTTGGTGGTTCAAGACCCCAAGTTCCCCTCCATCCCTGAATCCGCAGATGTACTTGCGGTATCTCCCCTCCTGCCGTCTGCTTCCAAGCAGAGCCACACGAGCAGCTTTTTCTCCTTCATGGTCAACAATTGCACAATGAATGAATGAATCCTTGTGCTTCTTTTCATGCCATTCGCCATCCCAATTTTACAGTCGAAAAGACGCACCACAAATTTGCCAGGTAGCCGGTTCAATTTTGCCCAATCACAGGCGCTCAACCAGCTGGAGAAAGAGTTCAGAACCAAATGCACAACAGCGCAACAGAATTTGGTCCTTTAAGAACAGGAACGCAGTCCATTCCCTCTGTAAAGAGGTCATACAAGTAGACAATTCGATGCAAACTAACTTCACGCAAACTAAACAGGCTCATAAAAAGTCAACCAAACATCGCGAGCACTCCCCCACTTTAGTGCCTATTCGCACTGACAGAGTCCAGCAACAATGGAAAGTCCATGCAAAAGCCATTCAAAGACACCATCATCATAATGCAGCCGGACTCTTGACTGATTGACGTCTTCGCTGTGTGGGTGAGAAGAGAGAACACGCCGTCTCATCCGTATCTATCAAAGCAATCGACCATCGATCTCCAGCAATCTCCATTTCTATATATAGTCGGCAGCGTCGTGCTCCTGCGTCACTCGCAAGTGGTTCACAGGAGATGTTCGCGTGGAGGAACCGTCGCAAGCTCAAGAGCAACGACGACCCAGAGACCGCGGCCGCTAAGCAGCAGCCCAAAGAGACCGCGACCACACAGCAACAGCGCTCTGCGCAGCCGACCGCCGCGCCAGCAGAAGCAGCGCCAGTGAAGGACGAGCACCGTCGACGGCGCCACTCGTTCCAGAGCCGCAGTCGCACGCTCAGCAGCAGCAGCAGCGTCGACACAGGCAGCCCGCGCTCCCGAACAGCTACAGCAGCAACAGACGTGTGGGGCAGCGACGACGCGGACATCGGCATCACTAACATCACCGTCTCCACCGCCACAGACCGCCAGTGCGCCGTGCTGCTCTACGAGATCTCGCTGCGCTTCCCGGGACTCGGACGGCTCTGGCTCGTGCACCGCTCGTACACCGAGTTCATCGCGCTGCACACGGCGATCGAAGGCGCGTTCCGAGCGCAGCTGCAAGCGCGCAAGATCCGTCTGCCGCGCGCCGCGAGGCTCTCGTGGGAGTCGTTCCGCGCGTCCGTGAGCGTGGACGACGCGGCCGCCAAGAAGCTGCTCGCGAAGCTCAACGCGTATCTGCATAAGCTGCTGGAGATCGAGGTGGTCCACACCAGCGCCGTCTTTCGCATGTTCCTCACACCACGCGCAGATTCGATCGACGTCGAGTGCCACGGGAAGCTCGCGATGCGCTCGCAGCCGCTGCTGCCGGAGCTCATGAGGCGCAAGATGACGCGGCTCTGCGCTGCGGAGGCCACCAGCCCCCGCCACCGCGCGCTCAGCAGGTCGGTGCAGTCGCGCTGCGCTCAGCGCATCCACTTTGGCAACGCGATCAACTTTACTGCACTCGGCGGTCTCACAGTGGGGCTCACGCGACGCAGCGCGCTCTCGGGCTCGCAGAAAGCCGTGGCGGTCGCAGCGGGCGTCGCTGGCGTCGCGCTCACAGGACCGCTCTCGGCCGTGTTTGCGCTGGGGGCACTCGGCGGCGGCATGGGCAAGTACCAGATGAACAAGGCGTCGTATTTAAGTGTGAGCAAGCCGCGCGCCGTGACCGCGAACACGATGAGCCGTCTGCGATCCGAGTCATCGGCATCACCGTCCCAGTCCAGCAGCGAGTCGGCCACGGACGGGTCGTTCCTGGTCGAGAACGCCGAGATGTTCTCGGGTCCGCGGCGCGCGGTCAAGTTCGGCGACCTCATCCATCTCTACTGCCAGAAGGTGCGCAAGAGCGTGCGCATCGCGCTGCCCCCGGACTCGAAGCGCGGCCACTTCATGGTCACGGCCGCCGAGAGCCACGCCGCGACGCTGCGGCTCGTGTCGCCTTACGGGTACGCCGGCAGCATCGCGTGCGGCAGCCAGGTGTACATCCAGGTCGTGGACGGCAGCTGGGCGGGCGAGTACATGGGAGTCCACGGCGAGTTCATCTCGAGCGGGACGTCGCCCACCGTGTTCCAGATCTGCTCGCAGGACCACGAGTGCAGAGCGAGTGGTAGCAGTGATACTAGTAACAGCAGCAGGTTCGGCTCTGAGCAGGAGACCGACTCTGCAGACACATCGTCGTCTGTATCAGCAGAGTCGTCGTCCGGAGCCCAGCCGTTCAAGCTGCGCGTGATGGCGTACAACGTGTGGCTGCTGCCAGGCATCCTCTCGTCGTTCAACGGCAAGCTGGCGCCGTTCGCCACGCAGCGAGCGCGTGCGATCCCGTCCTGCGTGAGCGCATTAGACGTGGACGTGGTTGTGTTCTGCGAGGCGTTCTGCTCGTCTGCGCGAGAGATTCTGGTCGCCGGCATGAAGGAAAACGGTTTTCTCTACGAGACCAAAGTGGTGGGCGAAGGCGCGTCCATGTCGTCCAAGAAAGCGATCGACGGCGGCTGCTTCGCTATGAGCAAGTACCCGATCGACAACTTCCAGGAGATGACGTTCGGCAGCGTCGCGTCCGGGGACGACCGCGCGGCGGACAAGGGCGTCGTGTATTTCCAGATCCGTGTGTGCAACAGCGAGACCGTGCACGTGTTTGGTACGCACCTGCAAGCCTGGGAGACGCCCGCGGCGGTCGCGACGCGGAAACAGCAGCTCGCGTTGCTGCGCGAGTACATTGACTCGATGCATATTCCCGAGCAGGATGCAGTGCTGGTGGTCGGCGACTTGAATGTGAACAAGTGCGGCGGCAGTGGCGACACGGAGTACGAGGCGATGCTCAAGTCGCTCAACGCTGTGGAGCCGGAGCTGGCGCCGCACTCGTCGGCGTTCAGCTTTGATCCGCTCACGAACGAGCTGGCGGTGGACGGGCCGAGCTCCAGTGGGGAGACGGAGCGGCTGGACTATGTGCTGGTCGTGGACCAGTTCCGCGCGCCTGTGCGGTCGTCCGCCGAGGTCGTGCAGCTCAAGGCCACGAGCACGTGGCAAGTCCCGAGTGGTGGCGACGGCCAAGACGAGAAGCTCGTGGACCTCTCGGACCACTACCCGGTGGTTGGCGAGTTCCACTTTTGATTTTGGTGTGTGGGGAGTGTTTGCAAGATGGTACAAAGATGAGAAAGTCGTCAATAAGTTAGAAATGAACGCGATTGATTAGCCGATACTGCTGCTGTGGAAACTGGTTGCGAGTCAAGCGAGACTCCATGACTTGAATTTGGCGCAATGGTTGACCCTCGAGAGAACGATAGGAAAACACGTCGAATCGTGGCTCAGCACACCACCCACATAAGCGCGAATGCGTTCCAGCTCGAGCCTTCGTTTGGTTCGAACGATACGCAAGAGTTCCCAGTCGTGGATCGGTCGGATTGACTGACCGCGTTGCTCGACGCTCGACACCTTCTCCTCCTCATCTAGGAAATAAGAAATCCATTGCGTCAGCGATCGCATCCAAAGAGTTGCATGCCATCCATTTGGCCATTTTGGGAACATCAACATTGCGTCAATGATGAACCACCTGTCGAAACAAGTATCGAATGCACCAGCAGTATTGCACACATTCGAAAGGCATCTTGCTATCAAGAACACTGACTTGCCTGTGACGAACAGGTTGCTTGCTATAAACATGTGATTCGAGCGCAAGATCGCCTGCCCCGTCTGCCCTTGATACTCTGAAGCTGCTGCCTTCACTCTCCCAGCTCAACACAACAACAACACAACGTGCGACAAGACTCGATAGTGCTGAAAGAGATAAGAGACTCAAGTCAGGTAGGTCACTCAGGCTCTTCAAGGAACAGGTGCGAGTGCGTTTGTACCGACAGCGCACTCGAAGATGACGAGCTCGTACTGTGCGCGCTTTCCTGCTGCAACCGGACATCTTGGCAGGAAGAAAGGGCTGAGATCGTGCTGACTGCGCATCCCTTCGTGAGCCACACATTATCTGGCTTGTCTGGTCGGCTGATGACGCGAATGAACGCGCACGCACGAGCAAAGAGCCACCAGTCTGCTCGCCGTCCCTCTCCCCCATCCTTCCTCTCCTTTCGAGAGAGAGAGAGAGAGAGAGCTTCCACTCGACCGCTTCCGTTCTCTCCATCACTCACTTTGCAAGATGGCGCCTTCCCAGCACGTCAACGACAGCGATCAGCAGAATCAGCTCTCAGCGATGCAGCAGCCAGTCCAGACCTTCTTGTTCGCTGGAGGCGGCAGCGCATGGCGCAGCATGTGGCTCGTTGGCGTCGCGCAGGCGCTCAAGGAGCACGAGCTCGACCAGAGCGCGCGCTTCATCGGCGCATCGAGCGGCGCGCTCGTCAGCGCTGCTCTCGTGCTGGGAGATAAAGACGTCTTCCGCACAATCCGGGACTCGATGCTCTCGGAGTGTCAGAAAGCATCGGAGACCCACAACGCGAGTCTGCTCGGGCGATTCCGAACGGGAACGTCTCTGTTTGACAGCGTGACGCGCCATGCGAACCTGCACAAGTTCGAGGAGCTCAACAGCAACCAAGACAGACTCACTGTCGTGTACTCTTCGATTTCCGCTATGAAGACCCGGCACGCAGCTGAGTTTGAGTCCGAGGACCATTTACAGCAGGTGCTGCTCGCATCGTGCAGCGCGACGCCATCCCGACTGAACGGCGAGTGGGTCATGGACGGCAGCGTCTTTGGCAACCAGCAGGAGCAGCTTGTCAATGGCGACAATACGATCCAGGTGAACGCCAACTTTTCAGCAACCGCCGACATCAAACCGTCGCGATACATCCCGCAGTTGTGGTCCATGATGACGCCTTCGGAAGCGGATGTGGCGTGGCTCTTTGACTTGGGCTACGAGGACGGCTTGCAATGGATCCAGAGCCAGAGTCTATTGCAGTTGGACGACAAGACCTCGTCCAAGATCTCGTCGGCACTAGTGTCTTCCCCAAACACAGCTCGTCGCTATAGTGGCAACGCCGCGACCATCGCGTGGTTCCGGACCGTAGAGCACATGCCCTCGGTGCTCTTCAACGTGGCAAGCCAGACCTGGAGATGGTTTGCACTCTACCTGATGCTGTCGCTCTCGTTCCCAGGACCACGACGCACCAAAGCCCTGGGGATATGGAGCGCGACAGGCGCTTCGCCGAGCTCTCTACTGACATCGAAGATGGCGCAGTGGCGAGTCATCTACTGGCTCCGGTCGTTCCTGATCGCTGGCGCCGACAACGCGTCCAAACAGATCGCTGGAGCCCAATAGACGAGCTTACCAAGCGACACTGAAGCCCTTTCACTATGAGTCCACCGAGCTCACAGACACAAGCACACACGAACGCACTACCAAGCTGTGCGTATTTAACAAACCACGGAGCATCTCGCTGCCACCATTACTGTAGATATTGTATTGTATCAGAAACAACATGCATTTTCATTTGCTCTATCACTCTCTATTGGATTTGTTCCATTCTCACCCTTGGTGGTTGTTCCAGAGACAATTGAAGCCGTTGCGGTGCCAGAGCGACCGGAGCCGCGGGAACCGTTCGAGGTCCTGGAGCTCCACGCACTTGACTTTCTCGGGGATCCACAGTTCCTCCAGCAGCAAGAGCTTGGCTCCGAGCTCCGAGACACTCTCGATCGGGGTGGACGCAACGTTGAGATCCGCCAGGTGGCTCAGATTCGCAAGCGGCGCCAGACTCGACACTTTGGTTCCGTGGAGGTTCAGTTTCCTCAGTGCCGTCAGGTTTCCCAACAACCCTGCGTCTCGGAAGTCCACGCGGCCGTCCAGATTCAGCACCTCGAGTTGCGTCAGCGCTGTGAGGAACGAGAAGTCCTTCTCGTGCTTGAATTTACGGGACAACTGGCGCTTGAAGCGGCTCTTGAGCGACAGATCGAGCTTCCGCAGGTGCACGAGCGAGCCCAGCGGTGCCAAGTCCTCAAAGAGCACGTCGACCAGTTCGAGGGTTTCCAGGTTCTCAAAGCTCTCGAGCGGCTGCAAGTCCATGATATCGTGTCCAGTGGGCAGCGTGAGCTTGAGCGTCTTGAGGTTCGCGGCGTTTGGGTCCAGCGCGAGCTTTCGAAGGTCCTCGGACGTCCAGCTGTGCAGTTGGAGCTCTCGGAGCGTCGCGAACGCCGGGTACAACACTTCGTAGTCCACCAGCACCGGCGTTTCGAGCGTCTCCAGCTTGGGGAAGTGCAGCAGCAGCGAGCCGTCGATCGGCTGCGCGTACACGAGGTGCTCTTCCTCGTGGAAGTCGGCGCTCACCTGGTAGATCTGGAGGTTGCGGAGGTTCTGCAGTCGGCTCGCCCACTGCGCAGTCTCGAGTCGACGCTGCTCGAAGAAGGCAGACAAGGTGAGTCTGCTGTCGTCGATCAGCAGCGTCTCCAGTTGAGAGACTGCCGCCAAAGGACTCAGCTCGTCCACGTGGGTGCGACGGATGTCGAGGTACACGAGCCCTGGGGTAGTCGCGAGAAAGTGGAGATCGCTCAGCATCGTGTCGTGCAAGTGGCAGGCGCTCAGGTTTGGCGCATTGAGCACCAATCCCAGTGGACCGAGCGAGCCGCTGTTGCACAACTTGAGCGTTTTCAGCGATGTGAGAGAGCGCAGAGGCGTGACGTCCTGCATCCAATTGCGACTCAGATTCAGGTATTCCAGGCTTGGCAGGTGCTTCAGTGGCGTAAAGTCTTGTACGCGCGTGCCCGAGATGTCCAACCAGCGCAGCGTTTTCGCCATGGACTCCAGGAACGAGAGATCCATGACGCGCGTCTGTCTGATGTTGAGCATTTCGAGGTTGCGGAGCTCACTCAGCGCGTTCACGTCGTCGACATTCGTCTGCGACAGGTCGAGCGATTGCAGACTCGTCATCGTCTCGATCGCGTCAAAGCAGTGCACGTGCTTGATCGCAGACAGGTCGAGCACCTTGAGGCTCGTCAGCACGCTCACGTAGCCCACGTCCATGACGGTGATCTGCTTCACTTTGGGCTTTGAGGACGAAGACGGCGAGACCACGACCGCTGCGTCGTTCCAGAAGCTCACTTTGTGCAGGTTCGGCGCGAACTGCAGCATGCCCAGCAGGCGCTTGGCCATCGACAGCGGCACGAGCACTTTCTGGATGAACGGCACCATCTGCGGATCCAGCTTGCGCAGAAACGCGCCGGCATAGTACGCGATCCATGCCTCGTTCTCATCGATGCCGTCGCTTCCAGAGCTAGCGCCATTGACGCTCGACTTGCGGGACTTGCTGCTTCGGCTGCTCTTGGACTTGCTGGCGTCGACCTGGACGACCGACTGCAGCGGCGGCAACCGCAGCACGCTCTGCGCGAACACGAGCTGGCGCAGCTCCGAGCGCGTCGTGTAGAGGTTGACAGCCGAGAGCGCCTGACGGTCGCGGAACTCGAGCCACGCGAGCACCTGGCGCAGCAGATCCGCCTTCCCGTCCAGCAGCACGAGCGGCATAATTGGTCGCTCCTTCTCGCTTCAACGGCTCGCACAGTGCTTTGAGCTTTTGCTTGGTGATGACATGAAGACGATGATGGCTCGACTTTGAGAAACGATTGGATTAGGTATTCCATTGCTCGTACCGTGGAGCCCCTATACAAGGAGTGTCCACGAACAGGATGATCAACACTCTGGACTTTACCTGCTTTCTAGATCATCTTATCGCTCTTACAGGTGAATAGTAGGAGCGGCCACAATTCTTCGAGCGATTCTTTTCGTGCTTGCCATTTTTTGTTCATTTTGCGTTTTTTTGGAGTTGGCGCTTTTGTTTGAGAATGTGTTTTTATTTGTGTCGACTTTCCAAGAAGTGTGCCGTGTCTTTCACAAAGGATTATTCTCCGCCCACTTCTTTTCGTTATTTAGTCACTAAGATATTTCTCGTTCTTCTTTGATCTTTGTATGTGAGGAATGATGGAACAAAAACAGGACTGATACCCATTTCTCAAAAGGGAGATTTCACACTAATCTATTCTCCAAAGTCCACCTCATTCCCAAGCTTCATGACCATTGCCGAAGCCATCGCGGACGCGCTGCACACCAAGCTTTCCGTCGACGTCAAGTCCAAATCCTGCTGCGTGGAGGGGAAGAGCTGGTATTCGACTTGAAGTTCGCCGTCAAGAACGCTGCTGCGTGCTTGGACATGATGGAGAAGTCTGCCCTCATCGACTCAGCTCCAAGAAAGTGCTGCCCAGTCGTTGTTGTCACTTCCCATGTATTCTCCAAGCCTCGAAGAAGAAGAGGTTTGGCGTCGTCTCTATGACTCTGAGGCGGCTTCGTAACGGCCACGGAGCTCTCTATCCGACTGTCATGCGATCTCCTTGCTGTTTGCGCTTCTTCCGATAGAGCGAGTGGCCAACGAAGTCTGCGAGCACCTTCAGTCCCCACCCCAGCTCCTAATTTATGCAAGACCAAGACTGATGGGTCACCAGAAGCAGCTCCAGGTCCTTCGCCAACCCCGAGCCCAGCTCCAACTACACTTGCTCCAACTCCAACAGCCTCAACCACGGCTCCAGCTGTGGACAATGAAAGTGATTTGGCGGATGGAGAAGTGTACTACGACGACAACGACAGCGACTCCGTGGGATCCACTCCCACTCCTCAAAGCGACACCAACGACTTGGAGAACTCTGAAGGAGACGGAAACATGGACGGCACCCTCGGAGAGGATCGCAGCCGCCGCTACATGCGCCGCGTGTAAGACAACCGGAGCCGTCGAAGGGCGAGTCTTCAACCAGCCAGCCTTGCGTTTCTTTCACGTCTTCCTATCTCCATACGATGCGTATTGCCGACTATTTCGTTCCGCGAGTAGTTTAGCGTCAACGACCGGAGCCTTCTAATTGCATAATGCATCCCATGCATTCAAAAGTCAACCCGCGACGACCATTTTCAGAGAGAATGCTGCACCTTCAACGAGCTTGAGGATAGAGGCTGAGAACGAACCCCATGCATGGATCAGAGCTGAGCGGGACCAAGATCACGCTAACTTTAGCAAGGACACAATTCACCCCGTGCTAGGCGAACTAGCGCGCTCTTTCTCAGTCAAAAAGCTGTCTTCCGGTATGAATTTAGACCCGCAAGTTCAATGCTCGCCTGACAAGAGCATCTTTTAATCAGTGTTCCCAGATATAAATCCACGACCAGACCTCCTCCAAGTCCTTGTCCAGTCCGTCCCGTACCTCTCCGTTTGCTCTCTCATCTTCCAAAGCACACCGTCAACAAGCAGTCACGGCCGAGCGAATGCATGCATGGGTGACGACGCGCACGTGGTTTACGAGATCGTGGCGAACGAAGAGCTCCCGGTGTTTGACCCACTGGTCAAAGTCAAGCAGATCGTCTTCAACGAGCGTCAGCGACAGGTCTTCAATGCGCTGCTCTGGCGCCACAAGACGCGCGTCATGCCGAGCTACTTGTTCGGCCACTGCCTTCGAATCGCGGCGATTTTCGCGCCAGCAGAGATTGCCGGCAGAGACGTCCGAGTCTTCCTCATGCCGTTTGTGGCGAGTCGGGTGCTCACGAACATGGTCTGGTGTGTGCGGCTCGTGTGGCGAATCTGGTACCGCA